>APFE030408530.1:81786-105324 GCA_000404065.3 Pinus taeda
TGGGTCCCTATAATACTAGGGATTACCCCATTACTATTGTAGTTGTATCCCTTATTAATATTGTTGTGCCCCTATTGTCCCCATATTGTTATTACTGTGCTCCATAGAATCCCTCTATTGTTATTGTGGCTTTATATTATTATTGTTAGGTCGGTTGGGTTATATTGTGACTTCTTAGACTCCTATATATAGAAAGGGGGTTTTGTCATTTGTATCATCGAAGAATTGTTCTTTTGTGTAATGTAAAGGAGGTTGCCCCCTCGAAGAGGCTGAATTCTAAGGCGTTGATCTATCTTTTCTATCTTTTCTTGAGCTAGTTCATAACACAAAGGGTAAATTTGATTGTCCAAATTTTGGTCCTAATATGAAATCTCATCATTCACAAAGATTAGGAAAGGAGGTGTTTGATGAGTATAGGCACTTCCTTTCTAAGAACCATAGGTACCGAAGTACCGAAAAACATCTTTTCAATAGGAAATAAAAGACTAGATTAAGACAATGGAGAACAACACCTCTTTCATGGAAGTTGCAATATAATAGAGTCTCTCAAGGTATGGATTGAATTGTCTATGTATTAATATACAGGATATGTTTGGATTATTTTATATTTTTATGACGTTTTATTCACTATACTAACTGACAAGCTATATTGTTATAATATATTTAACTATGATTCATGTTTTAGGTCATTAAGGAATTAATAACATGGCACTTCCCTTCGGAATGAAAAGTTATCTTGAGAAATTCAATAGAATCCCCTAATCTTATCACCTATAAGTTGTTCATTTGTTTGATATAATGCACATCAGGAAGAATGTAACAAATACCTTATGGCGAATCTTAAACATTGTCAAGATTTGTAATGACATTAAGGAGGGAAACCATGCATTGCAAAGTGTGATTCATTAAAATAGCGATTGAGATGACCAAAATACAAGCACCCTTCCATGGTTATTGAAAAAGTAGCAAAGAAAGCATGTTAAAGAGATTATTGAAAAAAATAATTTCCAACTAGATTTTCTTCAAACATAAAGAATATCCTAACAAAGAAAGGTGAATTAGGTGGGGTAAAAAATCATGATTGGCATATGTTCATTAAGGTAATTTATATATTTTATACATTGGTGAAACTTCTTGTTAATTAGTGTCTTTTTCTACTAATTTGGGAAAAAATGATCGATCTTTATTTTTGTTACAATATGTTATATCTTTATATCTCCCAGAAAAAATTTACAACAATGTCAAACAAGTTATATATGATCTTGGAAAATACATGAGGTAAGTGGAGATTTATGTTAAAAGTGTACTTTGTTCAATAAGTTATTGTGTTGCATATTTTTAATTGCATGTGTTTTTCTTGTCATCATGTACTATATTATATTTTGTGATTTACTTTCTTCATATGTAGATGGTTTTCATTTAAAGAAATCGATAAAGAAGATATAAAGTATTAGAGAAAACAATTCCTCCTCTAATGTGTGAAATGAAAAAGTATCATCTCCAGTATTTTTCAATGCACAAGAACACTACCTCATACAACAAGTTGAGGATATTGAAAATTGTGGGCTTGTATACACAATATCAATTTGGATGGTTGTGAGGTACTTCAAATCACTGAAGGAATTGGTCAGAAAAAGAGCACATCATAAGGGTTCTATGATAGAGGGATATATGGTATATAAAACCATGGTTTATATTCATCAATATAATCATGAAATAGGAAAAAGTATTAATTTATTGGATTACATTTGGGATGTCAACTTCGTGGACTATTTTGAAGGGGAGCACCTATTGGGGAAACCTAGAATAAGTAAAGTGAGATGTAAGTAGATAGTGGATATTTATAACACATTTGACTTTTTTGTTTTTATGTATATTTTACTTATTTAATTTTTAGTCTTCCTGCATAATCCATTATTATGAAGGTATCACATGGTATCTAAGTATATATATGTGAATTGTTTTATTTAATACAACCAGTCGAGAGTGAGATGCAATACATTTATACATTGCGAACAATAAAGATTGGCTGAAGGTATGGATTAAACGATTCAAAAAAGCTAATAATGGTAGTTTTTCATGGTATGGCATGTCTACATTGGTCAAAGAATCTCAACGTAGTAGAGATACCAATATTACATAGAGGGAAATTGATTTAGCATATGGTTTAAAATATTATCAGGAAAGCATATTCACCCATATTGATGCATATGGCGTGTTTTTTTCTTAATTTTCAAAATTTTCAAGCATAAATATGCATGCTTATAAATTGAAAATGCATTTTCTTATGTGTTTGACATATTGCAATTGAAACACCATAATAAAATGTGGTGCAATGGCCACAAATTTCACATCAAAAGGGTGGATGAAAAGATGAAAAGTTTGGATAGTGGGATAACTGCAGTATTTCAAGTTATCAAAATTCCTCTAGATGTGACAGACATCCATAACTTAGTGACAATAGATACTATGGGTATTTGCATGATATACTTGAGTGTGACTTTTAATCCTTCAAAAATAGTTGTGTTCGATGTCAAATGGTTTAGGCTATGAATCCATGAATGTGACCCTAATAGAACTGTTATTGATCATGTTAACGGATTTACCATGGTTGATATAAGGAATTTTGTGCTAGGCTTAGAGTGATATGTTCTTCCAAGCCAATGTGAATAGGTATTTTATGTAGACATTCCAGGTAAAGCGGTTGGTCATATGTTGTTAGATACGATCCAAGGGCGAGGCCAATAAAGTATAACGTAGCAAAAGAAGACGAAATTGAAGAAGAAGATGATGTAGAGGAGTAGGGGGTTCATGCAGTGTCAAAAGAAGATGTCAAAGAAGTTCAATTAATATATGTTAATCGAGACAATGTTAATTTGGATTAAATATATGATATTGACATTGTGGTGAAAGAAGAACATGAAGAAGTTGAAACAAATGTAGAAGAGCATGTTCCAGATGATGATATAGATGATGATGATGATGATGATGCTACAGATATGGTGAATCCTTTGTACATGAATTTTGAATCGGATGATACAAATGATGGGATGGATAAGGAATAATATTAATGATATCAAAATGTTGAAAAGTACGAGGTATGTATTTATATGTTTTTAGTTGGTTTGTTATCTTCTGTTCACCTTAAATTTTTAATTTCCCAATTTTTATGATTGAATGTTATTGCGTTTCTTTCAAATATATTATAGTAAATAGATTCTGTATCAGGGAATTGAGAGTGATGTGAGTTGGGGGGGTGTTGAATAATGTAACTAGGTTGGTCTTCATAAATGTATTTATCAAATGAATGAAAAAGATATTTTTATTATTATTACAATGACTTATTAAAGCATGAGTTTATTTCTCAGGTCATCATTTTATTAGTCAAAGTACCCATTTTGGACTCCTAGGATTACTATTAAGTCATTAGAGTCATTATATATTTTATGATACCCTTCTTGGGATTTTGAATGATGTAAAAATAATTATTTTTGAGTCAAAGATGAATTATGTAACCTCCACACCAAGTCAGCCTCAAGGAGATCAAGTTGACCTCAAATGGGAAATTTCACCTCACCAAAAGCCTATATATTGGAGTAGATCAAATTCATTTGGACAAATTCTCTCTCAAAAGTTCAATATCAAAGAAAGAGTTGGGAAAAGTGCAAAGTTGAAGAAGGAGACTAAAAGGAGTGTAAAGTTGGAGAAGAAGGAAGGGAAGGACAAAATCGAAATTTTGGGATCTCTCTCTCTCTCTCATGTGGACTACTTTAGGAGATCAAAGTCTCTTTGTAAAAGTTGAAGTTGTTGCTGCTAAGATGAAGTTGTTGGGGTCGAAGTGTTACTACTGCTGGGTCGAAGGTTGGATTGAAGAAGGAAAGGTTGACTTGGTGTGGTGGAGGTTTGTGTCTAGGTTGAAGAGTCTCAGGAAAAACTATTAAAGGAATATATTGTGACTGGGTTTTCCCCTAGATGGGGGTTTTTCCCTGGTAGAGTGCCTATATCTTGTGTCTTGTGTTTTGTGATCTTCATTCACACATAATTGGATAATTTCTTGATGAAAGATAATATAACAAATAAGTATTAGAGCTAAGGTTGAAGAAGATCGAAGATCACTTCTTTGGCTTGAAGGAAATGATTACTCCCTCTATGATAATATGGGATTCAATACTACAGGAAGATGTATCAAGAAGATTGTCTAATACTTATTCAACAAGGTCAAAAGTCATGGGTTCTTAGCTGCACTTACAATATCACTTAATGATGATAATGCATCGATCATTGATAGTGGAGAATCAAGGCATATGACAGGGGAAAGTAAAAAACCTCAAAATGAACCATCTTCTCATGTAGTGGAATTGGCATACAACAAAAGCTATGTTGTTAGAGGCCTCAAATCAACATCTTTGAATATGGAAAATGGATGAAAACTATATCTCAACAACATACTATATGTTCCAAGTTTGGAAAAGATTTTCTTGTCAATTTCCTGGTTAGAAAATAAAGTGGATAGAGTTTCTTTTGTTGATGGAAATGTCTTGGTTTGGAGAAAATATTCAAATATTGATAAAGCTAGAGTTATTGGAGTTCATGAAGGAAGCTTGTATGGAGTCATTACACCATCTCCTTAAGCCCTAGTTCATATGGAAATCATTACCATTGAACTATGGCATAAAATATATGGTCATCTACACTACAACGTCATTCCTAGTCTTAAACAACTAGTTCATGGCATCCACGATATCAAAGAAGATTGTGAAGGAGTTTGCAAGGGATTCTCTTTGGGAAAACATACAAGAAAACCATTTTCAAATAGTGAAACAAGGTATAAAGAAATATTAGACCTCATACATTCTAATGTGTGTGGGCCCATGTCTGACAAATCACTTGGAGGTCATCTTTACTATGTGACATTTATTGATGATTACTCTACAAAGACATGGCTCTACCTTCTCAAGAAAAAGGATGAAGTATTTGAGAAACTCAAGGACTTTAGATGTGAAGTAGAAACCCTAACCGAAAGAAAAATAAAGACTTTGAGATCTGATAATGGTGGGGAATACACTTCCAAAGAATTGATTTCATATTGTAAAGAAACATGAATTAAAAGGGATCTTATTTCTCCCTACTATCCCGAACAAAATGGAGTGGCCAAAAGAAAGAATAGGACAATTGAAGAAGGTATACGAACAATGCTCCTTGATCAAGACTTACCAAAATTTTTATGGGGAGAAGCAACAATGACAACCATATATATTAAAAATAGAAGTCCTCATAGAATTCCTGAAAATATGACACTTGAGGAAGCCTTCATAGGAAAGAAGCCAAGTGTGGACCATCTATGAATATTTGGGATTATTGCGTATATCCACATTCCAAAGGAAAAATGAAAGAAGTTAGATTCTACAAGCATCAAAGGGATCTTCGTTGGCTATAATATCTCCTCAAAGGCATATAGAATCTACATCAAGGAAGGGAGACAAATTGAGTAAGTAGGGATGTTATATTTGATGAACATCAAGCCTACAGAATATCCAAGGACATTCCTATTGATTCCGATGATGACGATCTACCTATATTTGAAGAAGAAGAAGAAGGACCAAGTGAGCCTATTCAGCCTGTGATCATACCGAACCCAAGGAAGAGTCCAAATTGGTTAAAAGACATTCTTGAAGATGTTGAAGGACATGGAGATGTGAAAGGAACCTTTAGTGAAAGCAAAAGATCGAAGATATATTCTGGATATGCTGCATATTGGCAAGACTAATTGAAACCGAACCATCTACATTTGAATAAGCTTCTCATCAAGTATGGAACAAATATATGTAGGTAGAATATCAATCCATCATGAAGAATGGGGTTTGGGAAATCATTCCTAGACCTAGTGTCAAATTGGTTGTCACCTCAAAATGGTTCTACAAGATCAAACATGTTGTTGATGGAAGTATAGACAAATACAAATCCATATTTGTTGCAAGAGTTTTCTCTCAAAAGGAAGTCATATATTATGAATGAACCTTTACACCCACTGCAAGGTATACTACCATTAGATCTTTGGTTTGATTGGTTGCTACAATGGGATGGAATATCCATCAAATGGACGTGAAGAAATCATTTCTGAATGAGACCATTGATGAGGAAGTATACATTGAGCAACTTGAAGGATTTGAAGTAAATGGAAAATATACTCATGTATGTAGACTCAATAAGGCCCTATATGGTTTGAAGCAAGCTCCTAGGGCATGGAATGCAAGAATGGATTCATACCTTCTAAGAATTGGGTTCATGAAGAGTTTTGTTGATCCAAACATCTACATCAATGTTGTGAATAATGAATCAATCATTATTCTATTATATGTGGATGATCTATTCATTACGTGTGTGGAGAGAAGATTACAAGAATGCAAGAAGATGTTGGTAGCTAAATTTGAGATGAAGGATCTAGGATTGATGCACTATTACCCAGGTCTAGAAGTATGGAAAAATCGTGGGGATATATATTTGGGGCAAGGAAAAGATATCATCAATTTGTTGTTAAAATTTGGGATGATGGATTCCAAGCCCATGACTACTCCTATGATAACCAATCTCAAGAATTTGAGGAGATTTGACTCAAGCCTCGTGGATCCTACCTCCTATCATCAGTTGGTGGGTTCTTTGATGTATCTGGTAAATACTAGGCTAGATGTATGCTTTGCTGTGAAAATTCTTAGTTAGTTTCAGTTGGAGTCTCATCATGATCACTAGGTAAATGACAAGCATATATTGAGATATCTTTGTGGCACAATACATCATTGCCTAAAGTACAATAGTAAGGAATTCAAGATGATTGGCTTCAAAAATTCTGATTGGGGTGGAAGTGAGACTGATCGAAGGAGCACTACAAGTGGATGTTTTATTTTGGGATCTACCATGATCTCATGGATGAGTAGAAAGAAAGATCTTGTTTCTTTGAGTAGTAATGAAGTAGAGTACATGGCTACATGTGAAGTAGGAAATGAGGTTGTATGGTTGAGGAAGCTTCTGAAAGATTTGTTTGACAAGACTCTGGATCCTAATGTGATAAAATGTGATAATCAAAGTTGCATAAAGATGTCTAGAGATCCCGTGTTTCATGATCGGATGAATCATATCAACAATAAGTTACACTACATTAGGAACTTGGTGCAGGATGGGATCGTGCTATAATATGTCCCAATAGACGATTAGGTAGTTGATATACTAATAAAGTCTCTTCCTAATAAGAAGTTTGAATATATTAGAAGCATGCTTGGTTTAGTTGATATTGTTGATATTGTTGTTGATGATAAAATTTTGGAATATATTTTTTAAGGCTTTATGTGTGAGACACATTTCCTAGGAGGACATCTAGTTGACACTATGTGTTGATGTATAGTTCCTGAAGTAGGGAGGGTGGTATTGGTCATGGAGCTTTGACCTCAGATACACACCTATATCCTTAGGTTTATGGTTAGCAAGTAAGCTTGATGGTACATAGAGAGGCTGAAATATTTAGTCCATCTTAGTCCCACTCGGATAGATTGCCTTGGTCAGGAATCTAGTCTATGGCATTGTGGTGCCTAAATTGTTGAGAGACCTTGGATATATTTCCCTAGTTAGGAATATATTCCATGGAATTGTGGTGCCTAAAATATTCATAGTTAATATAGTTTTATATATTTCTTGTACTTGTTATGAATACCTCCCTAGTTAAGAGGGAGTGTTGAAGAATGCAACTAGGTTCGGTCTTCATAAATGTATTTATCAAAAGAATGAAAAATAGTTTTTTATTATTGTTACAACGACTTATTAAATCATGGGTTTCATGATTGGGTCATAATTTTATTAGTCAATTTATTGTGGAATCATAGGATTAATATTGAGTCATTAGAGTCATTGTATATTTTATGAGACCCTTCTTGGGCTTTTGAATGATGTAAAAAGAATTATTTTTGAGTCAAAGATGAATTATGTAACCTCCACACCAAGTCAACCTCAAGGAGATAAAGTTGGCCTCAATTTGGCAATTCAACCTCACCAAGAGCCTATATATTGGAGAAAATCAAATTAATTTGAACACACTCTCTCTAAGAAGTTCAATATCAAAGAAAGAGGTGGGAAAAGTGTGAAGTTGAAGAAGGAGACTAAAAGGAGTGCGAAGTTGGTAAATAATGAAGGGAAGGCCAAAATCAAAGTTTTTGGATCTCTCTCTCTCTCTCTCTCTCTCTCTCTCTCTCTTGTGTGGGCTACTTTAGGAGATCAAAGTCTCTTTGTCAAAGTCAAAGTTGTTGTTGCTACCAGTTGCTACCAGTTGTTGCCAAGTCGATGTTGCTGGGGTCGAAGTGTTGCTGCTGCTAGGTTGAAGGTTGGATCGAAGGAGGAAATACTGACTTGGTGTGTAGGAGGTCTATGTATAGGTTGAAGAGTCTCAAGAAAAACTATTGGAGGAAGAGATTTTGACTAGTTTTTCCCCTAGATAAGGGGTTTTCCCTACTAGAGTGCCTACATCTTATGTCTTGTGTTTTTGTGATCTTCATGCACACATAATTTGGTAATTGCTTGATGAAAGATAATATAAAAAATAAGTAAAAGAAGCCAACATAATTCACAAGTAATTATCAAGAAAGAAGAATATAGCCCTAATTCTACTAGCATTGATTTCTCAACAGGGGGAGGGGCCATATGAGCTTCCATCTTCATGTGGTTGGCCCTGCTTAGTATAGAATATATTATTCTTGAAACAAAGAGAAGCTCAATTATGTTTATACTATCATTTCCAATTTTGAACTTGGTTCGTTAATAGATGTACCAGGTGAGTTGGGACATGGGTGAACCAGGCGACACAACAGATGGGAAGACGTATGAAGTAAGGTTGTCCCATGATTTCCCATGAACTAAGTTCCCACCAGGGCCTCTCATAATTATTTTTAGAAAATTGATTAAATTAACGTTTAGGTGTTAAAATCTAGTTTATAATTGATTGATTATGCAACGTGCACATGCTAACAAATGATAATATTTTGTTGTCATTGATGAGCTAATGATTTGCGTTCGCTGATTTGCACAACAAGGCGAACACCCACACCCTGGGCATGCGGGTGCCTGTGGGGGCATCCCATGTTGGGCATGCCAAGGTGCCCATGCAACAAGTTGATGGGTCGACCTGACTTGGAAAGGGACGCTCACAAAAAATAATTAATGTTGGCCCATGAATAACCATGAACAAATTTCCCACAATGGGGTCTCATAATGAATTTTAAAAGATTGACTAAATTAATTTTTGGGTATTCAACATTGATTTATAATTGATTTATCATGCAACATGAAAATAACAAATGATAATATTTTGTTGTCATTAATGAGATAATGATTTTTGTTCATTGATTTTCATAGTAGGGTGAACACCAACGTCCTGGGCATGACCGTACAAAGGCAGGGCACCCAGGTGCCCATGGGGGCATCGATTACTGGGCACTCTAGGGTACCCACTTGGCAGGTGCACCCGTGTGATGAGTTGGTGGGTTGACATGACTTGGAAAGGGGTTCCTGCAAAAGAGAAATAATTTCATCTCATGACTACCCATGATTTGAGTTCCCATAAGGTTGTCTCATAACAATTTTTATAAAATTAACTAAATTAATGTTTAGGTGTTAAAAGTTGGTTTATAATTGATTAATTATGTAGTATGGTACTAACAAATGATAATGTTTTTTTGTGATCATTAATGAGCTAATGATTTATGTTCACTGATTTGCATAGTAGGGTGAATGCCCGCACCCTGTGTGCCCCGCACGAAGATGACGCGTTTGGGTGCCCATGGGGGTGTCATCTGCTGGGCATGCCAAGGCGCCCACCTGACAAGGGTGCCCATGTGATGAGTTGGTGGGTCGACCTGACTTGGCAAGGAGCACTCGCACAAAATAAGTAATATTGGCCCATGACTTCCCATGAACAAAGTTGTTACAAGTGGGTCTCATAATGATTTTTAGAAAATTGACTAAATTAATGTTTGGGTGTTAAAAGTCGATTTATAATTGATTGATCATGCAACATGGAAATAAAAAATGATAATATTTTGTTGTCATTAATGAGTTAATGATTTCGGTTAATTTATTTTCACAAGAAGGAAAATACATGTGCCTTGGGCGTACTCGCATGAAGGTGGGGCACTCAGGCACCCATGGGGGCGATGCATGTTGGGCACACAGCCAGGGTGCCCACCCAATAAGGGTGGCTGTGCGACGAGTTGGCGGGTCGACCAGACTTAGAAAGGGACGTCCGAACAAAATAAGTAATTTTGGACCATGACTTCCCATGAACAAAGTTCCCATAAGGGGGTTTCATTATGATTTTTACAAAATTAACTAAATTAATGTTTAGGTGTTAAAATTTGATTCATAATTGATTGATTATGCAACATCGTACTAATAAATGATAATATTTTGTTGTGATCATTGATGAGCTAATGATTTGAATTCACTGATTTGCACAGTAGGGCTAACACGCATGCCCTAAGCGTGCCCCCACGAAGGCGGGGTGCGCAGGAGCCCATGGGGGCATCCCGTACTGGGCACGCCAGGGTTCCCTTGCGACGAGTTGATGGGTCAGCCCGAATTGGAAAGGGGTACCCGCACAAAAGAAGTAATTTTGGCCCATGAATTCCCATGAACAATGTTCCCACAAGGGGGTCTCATAATGATTTTTAGAAAATTGACTAAATTAATGTTAGGATGATAAAAGTTGGTTTATAATTGATTGACTATGCAACATGGAAATAACAAGTGATAATATTTTATTGTCATTGATAAGCTAATGATTTATGTTCATTGATTTGCACAACAGGGTGAATGCACAGGTGCCCATGGGGGCATCGGGTATTGGGCATGCTAGGGCGCTCGTATGATGAGTTGGTGAGTTGACACGAATTGGCAAGGGGTGCCCACACAAAAAAAGTAATGTTGCCCCATGATTTCCCATGAACTGAGTTCCCACAAAGGGGTCTCATATTTATTTTTAAAAAATTAACTAAATTAATGTTTAGGTGTTAAAAGTCGGTTTTTAACTGATTGATTATGCAACATGGTACTAATAAATGATAATATTTTATTGAGATCATTGATGAGCTAATGATTTGTGTTCACTAATTTGCACTATAGGGAAAATTCTTGCACGAAGGCAGGGCGTGCAGGCTCCTGTGGGGGTGTCCCGTGTTGAGCATGCTAGGGCACCCATGCGATGAGTTGGTGGGTTGGCCTGAATTGACAAGGGGGTCTCACAATGTTTTTTAGAAAATTGAGTAAATTAATCTTTGGGATTTAAAAGTTAGTTTATAATTGATTCATCACACAACATGGAAATAAAAAATGATAATGCTTTGTTTTCATTGATGAGATAATTATTTTTTTCACTGATTTGCACAATAGAGTGAACACCCACACATTGGGTGTGCCCGCATGAAGGTGGGGCTCCAGGGCGCCCATGGGGGCATCGTGTGTTGGGCCTGTGGGCATGGTGCCCACTAGGTAGGGGTGCCCATGCGACAAGTTGGTGGGTTGACCCAAATTGGAAAGGGTTAGACACACAAAATAATTAAGGTCGGCCCATGATTTCTCATGAACAAAGTTCCCACAATGTGGTCTCATAAAGGTTTTTTAAAAAATTGACTAAATTAATGTTTGGGTGTTAAAATCCAGTTTATAATTGATTAATTATGCAACATGGTACTAAAAAATGATAATATTTTGTTTTAGTTTATGATATAATGATTTGTGTTCACCGATTTTCACAGCAAGGCAAATGCCTACACCTAGGCACGCTCGCATAAAGGCAGGGCGTGTGGACGCCCATGGGGGTGTCTCATTTTGGGCACGCTAGGGTGTCTGCCCAATAGTGGTTCTCATGTGATGAGTTGGTGGGTCGAACTGAATTGGAAAGTGGTGCCCACAAAAAAAAAGGTAACCATACATGCATGATTGCTCATGACTTGAGAATGGGGCCAAAGTTGAAACTTTTTCCATTTGTACTTATATGCACTAAAATTTGACATGGTTATGGTAGATGCATGCATTGTTGATATGGGAGGATTTTGAGACTCAAATATGACTCACAAAAAGAATTTGAAAATCAAATGACAAAATTATAACATATATAAATGTCAAGGAGATGAAATTATTTATTACTATTTACTAGTCGTGGGCTTATAATGTACTTTATAGTATAGAGGTTGAGAAAAATCCTTACCCTTCCATTTGAGAAAACTTCTTACCCTTCATCATCATATTTGTCATCATCGACATCATCAAAATTTCCATCATCACCATCATCTTTGTATTGTCGGAGTCCGGTGATAGGTGAACCAGGTGACATAGGTCAGGCATACGTGATTTAATAAAGCCTTAAAAACTAATACTTGATGAAAAATGTCCCATAAATTTTTTCATGGTATGAAACCTTGTATAAATATTTATTAGTATCATCTTATTATATCTAATTCTCGTGTTCACTCTATTGATCACATAGAATATTTATTCAAGGTTTCATTAAAAGTCTTTAAAGGTGACTTCTTCTCATTATTACTTGCAGTAATCAAATTCCTTGAACAAACTTACCCTCTAAAACTTGTTTGGAGTTCTCCAAATATGCACATAGTTGATATGATTCACTTAGTTTCCATAGGATTTATGAGTTCAAGTGGAATTACCCCCAAATGTTGATCTTAAATTATAACCATCCTAAATAAACTCTTAAACATAACATGTTATAAGATAAATCTAGCATATTCCAAGCCCAATATAGCTGATTTAACAACTCACATCCATTCATAATCATCAATTATTAATATACCTTTATAATTCATAAACAATTGTAAGCATAAATATAATCAATTAAATAGCCATAAATAATGAACACATCAATTTCTAAGGAAAAAGCACCATAGAAACGCTATAACACTTAACTTATTAATAAAAAAATAATTTTCAACCCATGGTGCTCCATCAACATTCTTGATTAGAATGAGTTTTCTCTCAAAAAATAGCACACAACTTTGGCTTTGAATTGTTTAAATTATGTGGACAATATTTTATTGAGTGACTCATAATATTTGGGCATATATTGTAGAAATATACAACTTTTACTCAGGTTAACATTTGGGTCTTTATTAGCCAATTCTATATTTGTAAAAGTATTAATTAGAGTGACTTTCATCTGTACATATTGTACACCATAGGCCATTTCATTAAAGGGTCAAGTCTGTAAGTCATTTTTGAATCATCTCAAGCTTTTATTCAACTTTTATATCAAATGATGATGGGATAGACCAATATTCGTATGATTCCATATGTTATTATTTGTTTAGGGAATCTTGGAAAGTTTTTATTTCATGTATTCAAAGAGCACCCCTTATATTTTATAGAAGGCATGCTATGAACCATTCTATAAACAAGTCCTTCTTGATTATATATGGGATATGGCTAAGAAGGTATATAAATATCTTGTTGTCAACACAAGTTCACAAGGCATCTAATTAGTGCCTTTGATTTTTTGTGCTATTAGATGTTTGAAATATTGAGTTTTAAGGAATGATAAAAAAATATCCTTCACTTCCATTTTTGTTTTTTTGTTGTTGTTTAATTTTCCTTAAATATCATAAATCATGTTAACTTTCTTTTCTTTAATGCTCTAACACATTTTGCAATTTGATTTGCTTTGTGTGTGATATATTCATCAGAACCCAATTTTTCTCACATACCAATGATTTTTAGTATCTTCATCACCATCATAGAGGGGTATATGGTGGTGCAACATTTGTTTAAGGAGGAGGACTTTTTTACTATATTGTAGTAGGCCGACCTAGTCATAGGATAGTCAATTGTTTCTTAGTGTTTAATTAATCAACTTTGGTTGATTTTACTAGAAGCTTTATTTCATCGATCTAACAATTTTGATTTTTATAGTATGTAAAATGTCTTGTTTGTGGTTGCATCACTTCCTTGTAGTGTTTAAAAAAAATTGAGGTGTCCTCAAATAGTAAATCATATAAAGGGTAGATCCAAGGACTGCGCAAGGCGATTTGCTAGGGTTGCAAGTTTGCGAAGAGTTTTTTCACCATGGATGGTAGCAAAGGAGGGGGCTCCACTCCCTCCTACAAGCTGGCTGTGACCAGTAGGGGCAAAAAACCAATGGAGTAGGATAGAGGTCCCTCAGAAGGAAGGCAAAGAAATAGTGAAGAGGAACAAGAAGGCACTAAATCATAGGAAAATAATAGCACCAAGGAAAATGAGGAAGAAGACAAGGAACAGAGAACAAAAGACAAAGCACAAAGGGACCATGTAAACCCAAAATCGTGGTTACACCCAGAGTTGTTTTAAATGATCCTACTCTGTAGGTGCACAGGGAACACATCCAAACATATGCAATCATTTGCAAATTCATGAGCTTATGGCCCACCGAAAAAGCTTTATAGATGTGGATTAAATACCACTGGAAACCAAAAGGAAGAATTGACCTACATCTTGGGTCAAAGGGTTTTTTCACGGTGGTATTTGCTAATACTGAAGATAAGGATAGGGTGTTTGAAGGAGGGCCCTACTTTTATGCTGCAGCAGGCCTCTATATGCGACCTTGGATTATGAATTTTGTTCCAGAGTGAGAAACTTTTACTTCAGTCCCGTTTTCGGTAAGGCTCTACTCTCTACCTCTTGATTACTGGCAAACAGAATCCTTAGTTGCCAAAGGAAATAAGTTAGGACGCTTTGTTAAAGCTTCTGAGGCCACTAGAAGGGGAAAGTATACTTCCTTTGCTGGAATATGTGTGGAGATGGATCTCTCTGGAGCTCTATCAGAAGAAGTTATCTTGGATGTATATGATGAGGAATCGGTTCAAATAGTAGATTACAAACATATACCATTCAGATGCTGCAAATGCCATGAACATGGGCACCTATTCAGAGATTGCCCTCTCAGTAAAATGGAGAATAAGAGTAAAGCTAACACAAGGAAAGATGAGGAAAGTTTTCACGAAGTGGCACATAAGGAAAAAGGAAGCAAAAGGAGGCCAAAGACACAAAAATTAGGAGGACAACAATCTAATCAGAACAGGTTTCAATTCCTCGAAGAGGAGGACAGGAATACAAATGCAGACCAGACAAAGGAAGGAAGTCTAGTGGAGGAGGAGAAAGAGGAAGATAGTGATCAAGCACAAGAAAATATTAAATAGAAAGAAGCTATAATGAATGAAGCAGAGCTGGATATGGACCATGGAATGACCCAGAGTTAGATGGAAACGGAGGACCAGGAACTACAGGAAATACTTGAGAAAGAGAACCTAGATCTAGAAGGGTTCTTGGATCAAGGAACCAGGGAAGGCATGGATTCGTTACCCCCAGAGGATTTCACTAGAGTGCAGCAATTGTTTAAATGGAAAACCCAAACCAAAGGGATGCAAAGACAAAGAAACAATGATAAGCAGAGCAGCGAAGGTGTGAAAACGATGAAAAACACACCAGGATTAACACCCAAAAACCTAGGAAAGAAAAGAGGGAGAAAAGAGCAGAATGAGCTACTGATGGAATGTGGCAAGATTATGATAGATTCAGGTAAGATGAAAGACCTTACCAGCCACTCCTTCACAAATCTTTAACTATGAAGTTCACTTCTTGGAATATTAGGGGTCTAGGTAGTAAAAGAAAACAAAGAATTATGAGTAATAGAATGAAGCAAGTAGCTCCGGATGTGATTTTCATCTAGGAAACCAAGTGTTCCATTCAAAAAATAAAAGAAATCCATAGCAAATGGCTCAACTGATTTGAGTTTCTGGAAGTCAAAGCAAAAAATACTGCAGGAGGTATACTCACTCTTTGGAATCCCCAAAAAATTAGCATTATAGATGCTGAGGCATCTAGGGATTATTTATCGGTGGTCATCCAGCCTGTGGGAGATAAGGAAACCTACCTAGTAAAAAATGTGTATGGTCCTAAAAGATTGGATGATAAACTCAGGTTTCTAAACTCTCTAGAGGATCTCAGAGACAGACATGCAGGATTACCTTAGATCCTGGGGGTGATTTCAACATGATCAAATCACTTTCAGAGAAGAAAAGGGGGACCATAATTACAAGCAAAGATTCTTTATCTTTTCAAACCTTCATAGATAATATGAAGTTGGTGGACATTGTAGAAAGTAATGGTCTCTTTACCTGGAACAACAAACGAGGAGATAAGTCTTAGGTGGCCTCTAAATTAGACAGATTCATAATTTAGAGGACCTTATGCTCATAAACAAAGAAATGATAGCTAGAGTTCTCCCCTTTGGAGGCTCAGATCACTGGCCGATTCAACTAGAGGTTCAAGGCATGGGAACCCCCAAGAATAGACCTTTTATATTCGAGAACATATGGCTCTCCCACCCAGATTTCATAAGCAACATTGCCAACTGGTGGGCAGAAGATTTGAACATCCAGGGCTCAAGAATGTTCCTTCTCCAAAAAAAACTAAAACACATCAAGCTCAGGCTTAAATATTGGAACAGAAATGAATATGGCAATATTTTTGAAGCTAAAAAATCTATTGAAGGCAAAATGCAGGTATTCAACCAACCCCTTATCACGGATAGTTTTGATAAGGATAAAAGTGATCAGGTTTCCAAATATCATCAAGACTGGGAGTGTTTATGTAAACAAGAGGAAATATTTTGGAGACAAAAGTCTCGAGTACAATGGCTAAAAGAGGGGGAGAGAAATACCCGATTTTTTCATAGAATAACTATTGTGAATAGAGCTCATAACGAGACTTCTTTGATCAAGGACAAGGGTGGTAATGTTCTCAATTCTCACGAAGAGATTGAAGCTGTGCTATTTCAGCACTTTAGCGACATAGCAAGGAAGCCATTTCAGATCGAGAAGAGTCCATTAGGGTTCTTATAAGACATATACCTAGGCTGGTGTCTAGTGAGGACAATTTCAACCTTAATAGGCCAGTTACTGAAGAGGAAGTCAGTGAGGTCCTTAAGGAAATGCAGAATGGCAAGGTGCCCAGCCTAGATGGTTTCAACGTGGACTTCTTTAAAGCATGCCAGAGTATAGTCAAACAGGATATTCTAGATATAGTCCAAGATTCCAGGAGGAATAAAACCATTTTGAAGGTGCTCAATATCTCCTTTATCTCCCTGATCCAAAAACAGGATTTGGCTCAAACTCCTGATAGGTTTAGACCCATAGCTTTATGCAATGTGGTTTATAAGATAATATCTAAGTTGGTGGCCAATAGACTCAAACCTCTCCTTCCTTCTCTTGTTTCTGTGGAACAATCTGGATATGTAGAAGGTAGACAAATTCTTGATAATATCATTCAAGCTCATGAAGTGGTGCACTCTCTATCCAACAATAGGAAGGCAGGAATGATTATGCAATTGGACATAGAAAAAGACTATGATAAGCTAAATTAGACCTATATTAGGAAAGTTCTTATTGCTTTTGGGGTTGATCACAATTGGGTTAGATGGGTCATGGCCATCATGACTTCTGCTAGCTTTTCTATTCTGGTTACTCCCTCGGAAATTTTTATTCCCTCAAGAGGACTTAGGCAAGGAGACACATTCTCTCCCTTTCTCATCATCCTCATGATAGAAGGATTGGGCAGGTCTATCAGGCATGCAAAAGAAACAGGTCATATTAAAGGTCTTCATCTCTTAGATGAAGGACATGCCTTGACTCATCAACAATTTGTGGATGATACCATGCTGCAAGGAATACCCACAGTCAAAGAAGCTCTCGCATACAAACAAATCCTGTGTGACTTTGCTATGGCTTCAGGTATGGAAGTCAACCTTTCCAAATCAAAATTTTTTTCTTTAACACTAATATTTCCATTTAGAGGAATATTTCCAGAATTTTGGGCTTTCAAAGAGATATCCTTCCTTCAAAATATTTGGGAGTACCACTTATGGCTAAACCTTTGCACAAGAGCATTTGGGAGCAAGTAATTAATAAAATGAAGGACAAAATCAAGAAATGGACTATAAGATCTTTAAATTTGGCTGGAAGGTTGGTCCTCACAAAAGCTGTTCTTCAAGCTATCCCAATGTTCATGTTATCAGCCATCCCAGCACCAAAAGGAGTCTTGCAACATTTCAGATCCATTCAAAGAGACTTTCTTTGGGGTAAGGGGGAGGAAAGAAAGAAATGGGCTTTGGTGGCCTGTGATAAAATCTACAAACCTAAAAATTATGGGGGACTTGGACTAGATGATCCTGAGACTCTTAGCAAGGTTTTAGGGGCAAAATTATGGTGGCGATGGGTCAAAGATCTAAAGGCACAATGGGCTAGTATTTGGAAAGGAAAATATGCCAGTTGTTGGCATTATAGTGATCACATAAGAATGTCTGGAAATATAAAAGGCTCACATATCTGGAACAAGGCCTGGGAGAATAGAGAATTAGTTCAGAAGAACAGCTTCTGGGAGATCAGAGAAGGAAATCTAGCCTTATTTTGGGAGGATAAATGGAAACACAAACCTATACTATTTACAGAGGTCTTTATGGAACTCAAGACTGAGACTAACACTAAAGGATTAATCAGGGTAAACAATTTATGGGATCAAACCAATAGTGTAAGAAAATGGAGAACCTGGAAGCACATGGATTATAGGGATGGAAACCCTTTAAAATAAAAGGCCAATAAGCTTAGGAATTTAGTGGAACAAAGGAGGATATTAGTTACAGGTGGGCATGATAAACTTAGATGGGGCAGCAACAATGAGGGTTCCTTTAATCTTAAGGAGGCAAAATGCCTACTCCTTGAGTTAAACTCCCAGGCTTCAGACAGGATGTGGTTGAATATTTGGAGGTATCAAGGCTGGATGAAGATCAAACTTTTCATGTGGCTGGTGTATCATAAGAAAATTTTAACTTAGGGCAACATCGGGAAAAGAGGTGTTCTGGGGCCTTCCAGATGCCTTCTATGTGGTGATCAAGAGGAAACTATGGAGCATATTCTTAATAAGTGTAGTTTCACCTCCTGGTTGTGCAATACATTTGTTGCCATTTTCCTGCAGATAGACAGAGACCAAGAGTGTATTATCAATACCCCAACCAAGTGGATATGTAACTTTTCAGATTATGAATTTCTAAACACTACTTTGGTTCTTATACCAGGCTTTATTATATGGAATATTTGGAAAGAAAGAAACAAAAGAATCTTCAAGAATGAAAAAAGACCCCCCCAATGAATTTTGGAGTAGATCTTAAATTAGATCAGGGAAACGGTTGGCACCTCTGTACGGAACCCCCCTAAGAACCCTCCCTCAGCTGCAGAATTGAGGATTCTTTGTCAGATGGGTATGCATGGACACATACCTCAGACCCTGCAAAGGAAGGTTGCAAAGATGGACATGGAACGTGATATATGGCACCCTCCCCCATAGGGTTTTTGAAAATTCAATATTGATGGAGCTTCAAAAGGCAACCTCGGGACTGCTGGTTTTGGCGGGGTGTTAAGGGATGAAATGGAAACATTATTGTCATCTTTCATTGCCATTTAGGAAGGGCCACTAACAACATGGTGGAGCTCATGTCTATTGAACAATGTCTGGATTTTATGAAACAGGATAACCGCCAAAATCTGATTGTTGAAGCTGACTTTGAGCTAACTATTAATTCGGTCAAGAGAATCAGCTATGGCATGACACCTAAAAAAGTGTCTAAACGCTGGAGGTTGATCTAGGTATTTCAAAGGATTCAGAATCATCTTCAATGCCTTCACACAGTTCGTTTTAATCATGTGCGAAGATCGGCCAATAAATTGGCGGATATTCTGGCTAATCAAGGAGTTCTCTGCACTGAGGGTAAGGTCAAAATGGAATGGCAAGATATGACTCAGGATAGATTAAAGGCGCTTTGTCATGCCCAAGCTGAGGAAGATTGGAGGGTGGTTCAACTCAGAGACATGGAGGTTGATCCTAGATGACTAAACTTATTTTGTTGTTTTGGAATTTTTCTCATTCTTTTCTCGGCGAAAGGCAATTCACTGTCAGTCTCTCCATCCTAGATATTTTCAGAAACAGATGCTCCAAAGAAATAACTGAGTTTGTGGAGTGTTGGCAGGAGGATTGGCATGGTCAAATTAGTGTGAGGGGCCTAATTTTGATTTTTTCGGTAGGCGCAATACCCTGAGTTCTCACACGATGGAAACTATATTGCTCTCAGAGTGGTTGATGGTTTATCACAAGCGATCTAAGTGGGAAGCGGTTTTAGAGTTTTGGGAGCGATTCCATTCAGCTAGAGACACGTGGCCAAGGGGTGGATCCAAATACCACCCTCATCGTGCATTATTGTCCGGTCCATTTGACTAGTGCGATATGTGCCTGGTCCATTGGATTAATCAAGTTGGATCGATGGTTGAGAACGATCGTGCATGTTGGTGGGTTCGGGGGTTTAGCGCCATGTAGAATGGTTCTGTGATTTACTCCAATGCCATTAGTTATGGTTCTCAGGCGGGAATAGTATTTTTCAGCGGCCGTTTTACTCCTTTTTCCACTCTTTTGGAGACAAATCCCCTCACCGAGCGGTATTTTTTTGATTGCTCCCCTTTCATGTAGGAAGCGGTTTTCGCGATTTGGGAGAGATCCCATACAACGTCAGACATGTGGCAGGGGGTCGGGACAATTTACCGCCCTCATCGAACACTAGAGTTTGGTACCATAAAGCAGCGTGATATCTCTATCATCCATTGGATTTCGAGGTTTTGATCAACGATCAGGAATGATCGTGCAGTTTTGTGGGGCCAGGGGGTTAAGTACTGTGCGCATTCTCAGAGCGATATTCTCCTCAGCCGTCGGATGGAGGAAGTAGACTGGACGGTCGCGATTAAAGAGGCCAGTTTGTTGAGCGATGGTGCAGGTATTTTCTTGGATTTCAAAAGTCTATCCATTCTTTCAGATAAAATTTGGTTGTGTTCTGAAGGTTTGGTAGGTTATTTGTAATGGGTGGGGGGACCATACCCTAGGCAGTTGGCATTCTTGTTCTGAGACCACAGTGCCTGGTGGACAGTTGTAAAATTTGTACATTATTTTTGGATTAATGTTATAGAAGGAACGTCTCTTGCTTCAACAAAAAAAAAATCATATAAAGGGTACAATTCTAATATCTTTTATGTGGAGTACTATGTTATTATCTCCTTCAATATTTAACCAATTTCACTTTTTCTAGGGTATTCTAAGGAACACCATATCTCTCACATTTACATGGTTGTCTAGTTGATACCACTATGATGATCATCAAGAACATACTTGTGAATGTTCCCAAAAGAATTATTGAACACGAGGAATTATTGATCATAGACGACTTGTTACATAAGGACTTGGATGATTATGTATCATATGTCGAAACTATCAACCTCTATGCTTTCAACATTCTCTACCAATAAAAGCATGAAAATGCCTACCTTTACCAACTTTATACCTTCATTCAACTCAGGAACCATTAAGGATTCTTCCCATGAAACATCTATATAATCATCAAACTGATTTAGCACTCCAATGACTTGCCACTATTGAGGATTTTTTCTTTGGGATTGATGATGGTTTACAACAACATGCATCACTATGATTTTCTTTTGGATTTTTTCCCTTCCAAAATTTTGAATATTAATTGTTGTCTTGTATGATTACATTCTTTTGAGCATCCTTTTATTTTTTCTTCATCTAGTGCATACTCTCACTATCTTGTAGTTGACTTCCTCATTTTCCCCAATATAATGACTCTTGAATGTGTATCAACTAAGGTTACTCCATTTTAGCATTCTCACAAATTGGCACCCCCCGCCACAAAGCCAAAATTACTTTTACTAGTTGAGAAAGGTACCACAATTAGCCATTCAATTCTAAAGTATTCCTAAGCTTCTTGAGCAGTTTTTAAACTAGCATTCAAAAAATATTCCCACCTAGATTGTCATTTTTTCTATTAGGTACTAGTTATTCTTGTTAGTGGAGATTTGGGTTCAAAAATGTTCTAAATGTGTTGGCCAATCAAGAATTTGTGAATTAAAGTAGGTACTATGTAGAGGAACTAGTCATACAATTTTTCATAAAATCTTGTTTTAACATCATGGAGGGATGCCTGTCTTCTATTGCTTGCTCCTCACAAAGGCCATCTACGATTTTTTTAACCCACTCATCTAAGTTTGTTTCACCATTATTAATAAATTTAGAGATAATTCATTAATATTAATTAAGCTTAATCATGTGCACCACATTCTATAAATTTCTTCATTTATTTAAGAATGGACATGAGGAATTTTTCATGTATTTTTGTGAAAATTTATGCTCTCACCTATGCAAGTGTGACATAGTTTCATCTAGGATAATTTTTGAAATAATTTTATAATTTTCTTTATCACCACTCTCTTGACGTTGGAATGTTCATTGCCTTCCTCCCCTAAACCTCTTTCAATTTGGTGGGAAACTAAGAATTTGAAGCAAGGATAACTCCTAAATAATGAATGATTTCTAGATTTGTTGCCCGCTTCCTTTGAGTCTCATATCTACATGGGTACATTCATACTTACTAAATAATCATGCATTATCATGTCACTTTTACTATGTGGTCATGTTATCTTATAATTCACCCAACTCCCCTAGCTTAGTACTCAATGTGAGAAAGCATGGAATCAATCCAAATGCGATCCACCAGTTAGGTGAAAATGGACAAAGATACTTCTAGGCATTGCACTACTCATAGGAAATATATAATATATAATATTATATATTATATAATAGAGTTATATAGGTTATATATAATATGACATATAATTGTATAATCAAAAGTGCAGAGGACATAATAATTTATAGGTTCACATCAGAGAAAAGAGCACCATAATTGGGTTCTCAAAGAGCACAAGGGAATTCCATAGGGCAACATGTGGCATTCGAGGAGGCCATGAGGGAATTTGAGCTAAGGGATCAAAGGCATTCGAGTAGGGCAACACAGTGGGAACGAGGGCATTCAAGCAGGAAACAACAGTGGGAATGAGGGAATTTGAGCAAGGCAAATGAGTGGGAATGAGGGCATTCGAGAAGGGAAGAACAATGGGGCATGAGGGCATTCGAGTAGTCCACCATTGGACACCTGTCTTCAATATGGTGGTAAGCTCGAAACCAGGTTCCTCTATTTGCTCCTTTTTTAAGAACTGACTCACAAATCTTAACCCATGATTATAAGCTCAACCCCAGCTCTCTTTTCTTTCTTGGTTCTTTACCTACCTCGAAATCGCCAAACTATTTCCACCTAGGGAATTTATTCATCTTACCTACAACGGGGTGAACCAATACCCATGATTTTAAGTTCAAAACTGTTTTATTTGTCTTACTTGCAATAGGGTGAACCCATACCCATGATTGTAAGTTGGCCATTCTTTGTCTTGTGCGTTTCATGCCTGCATCATCATAGGGTTCGAGTTTTAGGACTTGGTACCACCCTCGTGCTCTCTCTCTCTCTCTCTCTCTCTCTCTCTCTCTCTCTCTCTCTCTCTCTCTCTCTCTCTCTCT
>APFE030408531.1:0-13150 GCA_000404065.3 Pinus taeda
TCTACATCTTAAACAACAAATATGTTTTAAATTAAATTTACTTATGTTTGGGTATTACCATAAATATATTTTCAGAGAAATAATTTTATTTGTAAGGTCAAGATAAGGATATTTAAACATATGGAATACCCAACATCCTAAAATGCAATGGTTGTAGCCACAAGGGGGTATAATATGTGACAAACAAAACAACCATGCCCATGCCCAAACTCAACAAATCAAGAATATGCAAACAACAACAAACAAAATATTGTAAATGTCCCCTCTCTCTTTCCTACAGTAAATAATCATAATAAAACATAATTTCAACTCAATTAATAAAATTAAAAATAAAACATAATTATAAAAATAATGTAATCTCATTTAAAAAGTTAATAATAAAAAAAAACAAGTCACACAAAAGAGAATAATGAAAATATTGAATTCTTACAATTACTAAGTGTGTTTTAAAGAATTTATTAAGTGAGAGTCTAAAAGCTTTGATCTCTCTTAAAACCTTCATAAATCTAGGGTTAAATGAATCTAGGCTAGTAGTGTAAAAATTAAGGTTAACTCCTCTCTTTTTTTTATCAATCAAACTATTTTTATTAGAGATTTTCAAAATGGCATAACATACAAAATTTGTCTTCACGACACTCTCATTCTAGGTTCACTATTTCTATAATAAAAAAAAAAAATATATCTAAATTTACAAAGAAAAATGAAAAATTACATAAATCTCTATAACAAACATAATTATCTAGATATCAATTAGGGTTATCTTATATGGTTGTAAAATCATTGTTATCTTCTCACCTTCAAATCTCTACTAATTATATATATTTTTAAATATATAAATAAACTAAAAATATCATTATGAAAAACAAAATTAAAATTACACTATATCTATTTTTTTCCTAAATTAAAAAAAATTATCGAGAGGAAAGAAACAATATGCCCTTTTTTATCTTCTAAGATGAGAGCAATCTCATATTAAAAAAACCTAAAAACCTAAATCTTGAGCATTTTCAGAGTTGTCAATGAAAGCACTAACATTGTAACCATAACAACAGGGCACGCAAAACGCCATACGTTCGCTTTTTTCTACGGTGCATCTTTATTTTACTGATTTTTTTCCCTGCAATTTCTTCTCCTTCCATTGCTTCAACTTCTTCTGAAACTTTGCATTGTTCATACCACAAGACTCACAGAGTTCCTGCAACTCATCAGTGGTACCACGGAGAGTGCGGTAATAGGCCTTCATATCTTTGACATACTGCGACTGAGCCTGCTTCAAATTCCGTTCTCTCCGCAGCAGAGCTTCAGGGCATTGCTCCCCCTTGCACACACTCGCCCCCCATGTGATCGCTGGGTTCCCAAAGTTAAAATTCTCTCCACTGAGCAGAGATTCAGCCACAGCGTTATTATTGCTCTGCCCTTCTGGAAGAAATGCACGAAGTCTAGATTTTTCCCGCTCTGTAAGATCTTCTCTCCACGCCTCTACCGTTAAAACGTTTCTGAGATCCTGTAGCGCAAATATTTCTCTGGGCAATTTTATGGTTTCAGCAATTTGAGCTTCCTGTATCTTGTACTTGTTGCTCACACAATGCTTTGTTATACCAATCTCTGGTTCAGGCGATCTGCTTGTGTTGGGCTTGGGCTTCTTGTTTTTGTGGGTATAGCCTTCAATTTTTTCAGAATGCCGTTGGCAGTAGCTCTTGCCCTCCACGCGGGGCTGAGAACAACGCCATTGCCTCCCGTCCGATCGCTTGCATCGTAATTCATTTGCCAAAGCGCTTTCTGCGGTTGCCCTCGGGCTCATGATTAAGTTCTGTGGGTACAGGATATTCTCAGTAATTTCAGAGCAAAGAAAGATAAAAGGGCCAGATATTGTATTGTAATTTCAGAGCAAAGAAAGATAATAAGGCCAGAGATTGTAGTGTGGCCATTGTGATGCAACCCCTTTTTCTATTTATAGTTCAACCTTGCGGGTATTTCTTCCATCTTCCATGGCGGCCGACAAGACGCGTTTGCCAGGTTTTTTTTAATGGGTATTGAGATTGGAGAAGTATTTAGAAATATTAATTTAAAAAAAATAACATTATATAAAAATATTTTATTATGGTAAAGTGTGTGGTGGAAACATTAATTTAAAAGAAAAAATTTGAGACAGTTATTTGGAATAAAATTATATAAAAATATTTTAATTAAGTAATTTTTTTTTACCGGATAGTAAGTTTGAAGTTTTATGTTTAACGGTGAGGATAGGTGAATTGGTTTTTTATTTATGTTTAACTGTGGTGTAGGTTAATTGGTTCTATACGTTTTAGCTTTCATTGGGTGATAAATTTATTTTTATTTTTTATTTAATTGCACACATTAATTTATATGGTTGTGTTTTTTGGGTTTGTACGCAGTAAAATGGGGTGATTTTTTATATTTAAAAATTTTGTTTCTTTTTTTTTTTAATGTATATATGTTTAAGTTAGATATTATCTATGAGTTGTAGATTAATTTTCTTGTGTATGGTTTAGTCTACACAAAGTTTTATGTTCAAATTTCATGGGGAGGGTTTTGGAATAGGGCTTCCAAAATTCTAGTAAAATTATTAATAATTATTAAATGGATGATAGGTATTTAACTTCCATGGAATATTCTACAATATTATTGTGGCCACAGGCCTCTAAGTAGGGTAGATAGTGAAAACATTTAAATGTTTGCTCAACTAATAATAAAAAGCCAAAGCAATAAAAATAATAAAATTCAAATTGTTATACTTTGATTTAGTCATTAAATTGTGAATAGGCTTTGTTAAAATATCATAGCCAATATCATGGCTTATCAATACCATATGCCCAAAAAACATGGCCAATACCATGGCTTATCAATACCACATGCCCAAAAAAACATGACTTATTTCACAACCAAAATATTTTATAACAATATGACCAGATTGTTAACCATGGATATTCACCCCCACTTTTATTATTAACTTGTAAAAATTTAGCTTTATTACAATACAATAGGCCAATACCATGGCTTATGCATACCACATGCCCAAAAAACATAACTTATTCCATACCCAAAATATTTTATAACAATATGAAAATATTCTTAACCATGGATATTCACCCTTTGGTATTGATAAGTCATGGTATTATCCTATTGTATTGTAACAAATCTTATTTTTTACAAGATAATAATATCCACCTTAAAGTGGGGGTGAATATCCATGCTTAAGAATCTTGTCATATTGTTATAAAATATTTTGGTTGTGAAATAGGTCATGTTTTTTGGGCATGTGGTATTTATAAGCCATGGTATTAGCCCATGATATTTTAACAAAGCCTATTCACAATTTAATAACTAAATCAAAGTATAACAAATTGAATTTTATTATTTTTATTGCTTTAAATTTTTATTATTAATTGAGCAAACATTTAAATGTTTCCACATATCACCTTTTTTTTCTTTTCCTTTTTTTTAAATAAGTAAGCCTACATTTAAAATTGTTTACATACTTAAGGTTTTAATAAAACAAGCCTAGATCCATCTTAACCCTAGATCTATGAAGCGTCGGGAGGGATCCAATCTCTCAAGGTGCAAACCTCGTTTTTTAGTACAAAACTTGAGGAAAGGTTTCCACCTCGAGAGATTTGATCCCTCTTAACGTTTGATAGATTTGTGGTTAAGATGGATCTAGGTTGGTTAGTAATAGTCACAAATCAAAGATTCATGTTTTTTAAATATGTGTATGTTAATGTTGAATACTAGAGAGGAGGGGGTTGAAAATTTCACTTCAATCCTTATTTCTCATGCATTTATGGAATAAATAGAAAAACATCACATAATTAAATGAACACATAGAAAATAGAGATTTAACATGGAAACCAATAAAGGAACAAAAGCACAAACACATTTTCTTTTCTTTAAATGATCGTTGTAGGCACCATTCTACACTTAAAAAATTTGTAAACTCTCACTTGTAGAAGATATATATCCCCCTTCTTAGTTTTGTAGTCTCTAACCCATTGGAAACACCTATCCCCAAAGTTTATTAGGCATCCACCTATCGGGAACATTGATCCCCAATTAGTGCTATTCAATTGTTCATATCTTTCTTTTCATCACCTAATCATTCTGTTAATCTTTTCCTTTCTTCTATTTTGAAATATCATTACACTAAAGGTTGGGGAAAGGGGGCAGGGCGGGACGAGGGTGTCATATAGTATAATTGAATAATTTAACAAGTATTAACAATGCATATTAATTAAGTCATTCAATAAACAACTAGATAAGAAACACATAGGAACATTAGATATAAATGGAAATCCATGAAGGGAGAAAACCATAAAGTTTATATCATAATATTGTTGTAGACTCCATTCTCATTTTATATCAAATTTACTAGCACCAACCAGAAGGAGATACCCATCCCCTTATTTGTAAACACCCACTTGCAAGAAGAACCAACCACCTTTCTTTATAGGCATCGACCTAAAGGAAGCACTAACTCCCTGAATTTTATAGGCACCAACCTGAAGGAGACTCTTATCCCATGATTTGGAGGGACCAACCCACTTAGCCTATTAGATATGTCTTTCATCCATTTCAACCGCATACCCGCATTCTTTCTTTTCTTCTTAATCTTCAATCTTATTTGATTCTTGCCTCAACAATAACTTACCTAGATATTTAACTACATCTCAAACATACTCAATCTATCAACATTTCACTCAATCACATCTATAATCTTTTTCTCTATTCTGCATCTCTTTCCTCATGCCTATACTCCCTACTTTAAGGTTATCTACAACCCTTCTACTCTGCTTCAAATCTCCATTTCTTCTTCTTACACACAATGACTTTTGTTCACTCTCATTTCAATTGTATAAATCAATTTTCTATTTTATTGTTTTATATGTATTTATAGTTTGCAACCTACTTTACCATGGGCGTTGATCCATGGTATTTACCCATGGAAACACTTCACCTTACTGTATCAAATTTTTTCCTTCACGATATGAGAATTTGAGCCTCTTCATATTCACGTTTTTACATTTCTAGCATCCCTTCGATCTGTACAATTCATGCTTCAATCAATCCTCCTATTTATAAGCATAACATCTTCATATTTGTTTTCTAGTGGATCTTAATAATGTCAGCATTTAAGTGAAAGTTGGTGTCCAAATGCCAAATTTTATCCAATTTTATCCCATTATTTTCATGCTCTCTAGAACATATGACCATAGGTCAAAACTGAGTGCTTAAGCTTAAATTGGTGCTTAAGACTAAACCTATGCAATTTTCCCAGTGTTCAATATCCAATAATTTCGAAGATGCACCCAATGACCCATTCAAATCAACAATGGGGAAGTCACTTCCCCCACGAATATATGAACATTAAAAAGAGGGTGGGAGGAGTGGGGATCCGTAGTTTGTCCTATGTGAAATTAAATATCCCCACTTTTTTAAAGTGTTCCAAGTGATCTAGTGATCTACTAAAATCTAATGACAAAGAAGTCACTTCAACCCTCCCTCCTCCCACACCTGTCCACACTTTAACAAGTGAGGGGAGGGCGGGGGTTAAAGGTTTTGTCCCATGCAGTTTAGTTTTGTGCAATGTGGTTCCAAATGAGGTTAATTCGGTCCACTACATGCAACCACTACTATGCACCCGTGGCTTATGGATGATGGGCTATGTCTTTTCCAGGTCACTTCCAAGTAATTGTCTTCCACTTGTCATGCCACATCACCACCATGTCACTGGCACGTGTTACCTGAAAAAGGGTCACTTAGCCACCCAAAAAGGCCAAATCCACCTATCACGTGTCATGACCATAGGGTGCCACATCATCATCTACCACCTTTCTCTGCCAAGTCACCTTTCCATGTCATCTAGGGTCCACATCTTTATTGAAATCCATTACCTCAAACTCAAGATTTTTCTTCATTATTGAAGAGTTAGAATAATTTCCATATACCAATAGAAGCTCTCTGAGATAGCTATGCAACCAAACAATTTTCATGTGCATTTGACCAAGTTACTTGCAAACAAAGTGACCTACTCAGTAAACAACCAAGTCATCATGATCTTAGCACATTTTTAATAGAAACAATCAAGACATCAATAACAACATAAGCATCATGCATGAAAATTCAACAAGATCACCCTAAACTTGATATCACTTGACATCACTGGCTAGACTTAACAACAATGACAACATACTCAATAGTCTACCCTTTTGGTATTGATGGAAACACAACCTAACATTACTAGTCATTGATGGCTTTTTGGCTTAAATCCCTAAGTTAGACTCATGAAACTACCATTGTTTTCTCACTCTCTCCCTTTTCTTTTGAACTGCCAATGAATTATCATTCTCCTCTTGGCTTTGAGGTGCTAATAGATGATCATTATTCCCCTTTGAAACCAATGGGAAAGGGATTTAAATACTCCCACTTTGATCATTCTTCCCCTAAAGGGGTTTAGCTGCTCATTTTCCCAAATGAGGTTGACACCAAGCATAAACATCTTGCCTATGAATTATGGTCCAAACACCACCTTACTTCTGTTGTTGTTCAATTGTATCAAGAGATGCCGATAATTATTCCAATAGCCAAATGGTACCCCCACTTTTATATATTGGGCTATTGGCTCTACTTTTTTCTAAAATAATGTTAGGTCCCTATAATACTAGTGTAGACCCTTATTGTTATTACTGGAACGCCCTTATTGTATTGTTGTTATTATTGTGCTCCATAGAATCCCTTACAATATTATTGTTATCTAGGTGGTGGGCTCTAGTATTGCAGCAATATTGCTGCAACTCCTCGGACTCCCTTCTTTACTTTTATCAACCCGGTCGTTCGTAACAAACTTGGAAGCGACGGTGCTGTATGCACAAGTACTAGCTCTTGTCATAGCTGCCACTTGGTCAGCTGGCACAAGTACGCTAGGAGCTTAAGCCAACTTCTATAAGATCTTAGAAGAAGCTTTTTAATTGATGGATGAAAGCTAACTGGAAGAAAGCTAATCTATTTTCGAAAAGAGATTGAAAATATGGAGAAAAGCGCAAACCCTAGCAAACCCTAATTCTACCACCTAGTCCTACTGATGCAAGGATGAGCATATAAACTAATGAAAGAGATGACATTACTTCTATGAAGGTAAAATACATGTGTCTAGACTACCTACCTCTGTCCTAAGAAAACATCTTTTTTTAATTTTGATTAAGTTGTCAGTTTTATCATGCATATGCTTTCACTGTTCTTTACTATGCAGGGGTGCATCAAGGAGGAGGAATGCTTGGAAAAGGTTGGGAAGGTTCAAAGAGGATCTAAGGAGTCCCCAAAACCCTTCCATAGAGTTTCACAAAGTTTAGCTATCAAGAAACCTCATTTGTGAGCTTCTATAGGAAGTCTGCAGGGGTTCTACACGATGTTCACAGATTTCTACAGGATGTTGAGAAATTTCTACAAGATGTTTAAAAAGTGGATTTTAGAGGATGGGTGAGTGAGGCAAGATGCATGGATGGATAAGGAGGTAGGATAGGGGCTTGGAGTGACCCAGAAAGTGGTGGGTGGAGTGGTGAGAAGGTGTAGAAGGCTGACTTGGCTTGAAGAAGGCTAAGGAAATTATTGAGCAAGTAGGTAGGGTTACGTGGAAAAAGGACAGATGGGAGATGAGGAACCCAACTAAGAGATGGAACAGGGGGCTCAGATGACGTTTAGGTGGATGAAAGGGTGGTGGAGATGCCCAGCACGGTGTGCATTCAACCGAATCAACAAAGTCTTGCAAATGATCAAAGTCCTAGCTAATCTAGTCTAACTATCAATGACATGAATGAACAATAGCTTTATTGGAAAGAAAACCATGTACATCAACTATGCAAAGGAACATTTCAGAGATCTAAACCCATAACTAACTTATGCAAAGGAAAACAATACACTAAGGATTGCATGGTCAAGCAAACTAGTGTTTTTGTCGGGGCAGCACTATTTTTTCAATTCCAGACCCTGATCCAATAGGGATGAGGTGAAACCGAGAGTGTGGTTGTCCCTTTTATTTGGATATTTTTATGTTATTATATTACCAAAACACCTGAATCAATTTTATTCATAAACAGTGATCTATTCTAGCAACACAACTAAATCTGCCTAACAGAAATACATTCCAAATGCATAAAGGGAAACAGTGATGCATAAAGGGAAAAGTAACAGTACAGAAAGCAAGCCCTCGGCTCTTAGGTTGGGCCCAACCCTGAGAACTATGGCTCCTATAGAAAAATTAGAGTTGATATAAAATCGGACTGCTTCTCATTATCAAAAAATAGTCATAAGAGTTATGCCAAAACTGGCTACAAGAGAACAAAGTAAAGCTAACAGCACTGTGGTGCAAAATATGCAATGGTTTCAAAAGTCCCTTACAAAGGTTGAGGCCTCAACATTTATACATTACGAGGGCCCTAGCTGGCCTCCTCAATCTGTGGAACTCGGTTGTCCAAACTGTGAGTTAGACAATCCCTTCCAAAATCTTCTTGGCTGCCTTCTAGATTTGGTTTTGGTGGCCTTTGGAGCTCAGAGTTTGGGGTGAAGATCCCGAGGAAGGGTTATTTAATGCCATATAAAACCCCCCTACGAATCCTCACCTCAGGCTTGGCTGTCTTCTAGCCCATTATTGCTCGGTTTTGCTCTAACATGTGTCAAAAAAACCTGAAATGAGCACGTGCTAGCCACCTAGGAAGAATGACTACCCTTATTCGTACAAATGACATAAACAAACTGAAAATAATGCATAAGATATGGAAAATGAAGGATTGAACAAGGATTGAACAAGGATAATTAGGCCAAATGAGCCCAACAAGTTACCAATCTTGGGGCTTATCAGTAGGCTCTGATTATATTGTGACCCCTAAGACTCCTATATATAGAAAGGAGGTCTTGTCATTTGTATCATCCAATAATTGTTCATTTGTGTAATGTAAGGAGGTTTCCCCCTTGAAGAGGCTAATTTTGAAGTCGTTGATCTATCTCTTCTTCTATTTTGTGAGCTCGTTGCATAACATTTGGTATGAGAGTTTTGGATTCTAGAGTTTCTCTACTTCAAAAAGGTCATAGTGGAATGTTCGCTATAATTTTTTTTTGTATGAATTTTCAGAAGCTGAAATTAAAAACAGTATGGGCCGAAATCATGATGAACCTTATTTCATAATTTCAGATCTCATCTCGGTATATTTTCGAAGATATGATCCAAGGAAGTTAGGGTTTTCGCAAGTTCCCGAATTCCATCTCAAACAGGTGACCTTGGTAAAATTGTCATAAATTTCTCTTTGAGTATCAAATTCAAATTTCGTAAAAAGAGACAGAAAAAGGACGAAATTTAGTTATTTTGGTATTGTTTTGAGGGCCAAAGGTTGAAATAGTGACACATAGCACTTTGTACAACTTCTCTCTACTAAACTAGCCTATAATCAAGTCATCATGGGAGATTGGTCATAACTCTTTTTTGGAGAATCCAATCCTGACCAGACTTGTGGGGTTAGAAAGAGGACTAAGAGGGCTACCACATGAAAAAATTTCAAACCTTTGAGATCCAAAATTACATAGATATAACAAATTCAATATCAAGATCCTACAAAGCAAAAACTAAAATAAAATAAAATACAAATAAAAAAATAAAGAATAAAAAAAATTTCATAAGTTTCGTTTGAAAAATCAGTTGAAGTGATTCAAAGGGCATAGTGAAGCATAATTATCATTAATTTGTTCCATGAAGAAAGAAAATGGAAACACCTAATAAGCAACCCAAAATATCTATTATGACTCATGAAGAAGAGGAAGAAATGCAACATGATATATCAAAACTACAAGACCAAGTGCAAAAAATTTCACACTCACAAAAAGTAACAGAAGCTAAGATGGATGGTTTAAAGAATGGCATGGAATATAAGATGGATGGTTCAGAAGCAAAACTGAAAGGAAACATTGAATATTTGAAGAAAGACATGGGAGGTTTGAAGGGATGTTTGGCAAAGTTGCTACAATAAATGCTTCCTAATGGCGAAAAGGTAGAGGAGGAAATTCATGATGAGAACAAAAGAAATGTTAATCATGATTTCATAGATTCTAACATTGGATTGGAGACCCAACATATTCCAAAGATTGATATGAGAAAGTTGGATGACAAGGATCCTGTAACATGGATACTACAGATGGAGCAATATTTTGATCTCCATAATGTTCGAAGCACATAAAAGGTACGCACTGCAACTTTATATTTAGATCCCAATCAGTTTTTATGGTATCGATGGCTTTTCTCTTGTAAAATAATTGCCACTTGGTCAATTTTTATGGATGAAATGATAGCACATTATGAGGATACAAAGAGAAACACCTTCTTTAGCCAATTGATAAATATCAAACAAAAGGGTTCAATGGTGGAGCACATTGAGGACTTGGAAAAATTGAATATAAGGGTATATGATATTCCAGAGGAGCATATGATTAATTTCTTCATAAGAACTTTAAAGGATAACATCCAACATGAGGTTCGTCTTTGGGAACCCGATTCATTGGAGAAGGCATTCAGGTTGGAAAGAAAAATTGAAAGAAAAATTATGGAAATAAGGATTCCTACCACTCACAACTATAAAGATGGAAGTGTTGTTGCTCCTAGCCTTCCGCAACCCACAAGGTTGAAACCACAACCATTGGAAGAAAAAAGAGAAAAAGTTTTATATTACACTTGTGATATAAAATACACTAAAGGTCATAAGTGTACTGAGAAGAAAATAATTTACATAGATTGGGAAGAGGAGGAAGAAAAGGATCAAGAAATGTCAAAATAAGAGTATATACACAAGGAACCTGTTGTACCTCTCAGATAGTAGTAGGTCAGCTACCAATGCCAGAGCATCTAAAATAATTGTTTTAGGGGTTTTTGGTTTTAGCTTTGGAAGACCAACGAATGAAGACAGATGTAAAATTGAAATGCTTAATGCTTTGGGTTATACTAATATCTCAGCAAAGGGCTGCTATAAAGATTTACACAATGATATAGATCAAAAATAGTGGTGAGAACAAGACAAAAAATAATATTATTATCACAGTTTCCATACTGTAAAACAGAACAAACATAAGTGTGAAAACCTTCTAAACTACGTTCCAAAGGTTCAAGGCAGTATACTTAAGCTTACACAAGATGTTGATGATTTATTGATTAGAGGGGATTAGCTAAATAGACTGTTCATTAATCCATTCTCTTAATATATGATCACTTCAGGAGCTTATAGGAAATAATTGAGACACAATTATTCCTACCTAGATATCCCTGTAAGTCATAAGCATATCAAGAAAAACATAATGATTGATAACTAGAAAAACTTACAGGATAACACAAACTGTGTAAAACCAAATTCAGAATCCTCTGCTTTGTATTAAGGTTCCAGAAAGACAGAGTACATCAAGTGTTTACAAAAGCATTCCTTCAAAGGTGAAACTAGTTTCAAAGTAGAATGAACAGTCAAAACTTTACAAGCAATGAGTAATAAACCTCGAACTTCGAACCCATAACAACTCAAGAAGAGAGTTATTTATACAATAATGAAACTAAAAAATATCCTAAAACTGATTAAGGTTTATTCTATGAAAGGAAAGATCTTCATACAAGAAGATAGGGGAAACTATTGAACTAATTCTTGCTGTCCCTTTTATTCAGGTTGTGTTGGTTTTGTTGTTTGATATTTTGCCCCTTTAAGCTGCTTATCTGTTTGTTTCCTTTACGCTGGTGAATTTATTCATTTGATCTTTCATCTAATACTATTTTAACTCTGTAAATATCCTTTGACCTGCTGAGTGACCTTTACTGTGAATTTCAGGGTTTTACTATGTTTTTCAATAATAAATCCCTTTAGATTTATCTTCAAACTATATGCAGGTTTTTTATTTGTAAGCCTAGAATATAAGTCTTTACGTGCAAAACACAAAAATTGTTAAGAAAACCTAGGTGACACAGGAGGACATCAATAGATTTATTGAGCTGAAAAGGATATTGGAAGGAGTCTAGAGGGCATCAAAAGGTAAAACCATGGATTAATTGGTCGTAGAGGCTTATGGAGGGTTTACTTTGAAACTAGGTGAAATAAAGGCAAAATGATAATTTTTGCATTTAAACGGAGAAACGACTTTCTTTTTGAAATATGGGGCAAATGAAAAGTGGTCATTTTGTCATTATCAGGAGGTGGTTTTGGTTTTCTTCACACCGCTTTATGAGGCGCGGGTGGTTTTGGAGGCGTTCACCCGAAATAACATGAGCATGACACAACAAAGGTAGGTCAGATGAATACCACTTTTCAAGGGGGTAATGCTCGTACAGAGAGTGAACCCGAAAATGCTTAGAATTGTTGGATTTGAATGCCTTAGATCGGATAGTGGTGGAGCAAAAGAGCAGCGTGGAGGGTCCCAATGATTAATTATGGTGGCAAATGGCTTTATTAATGGGTTAAAACTGAGATTAACAATGTTTTTTGTTTAAATCATATAAACAATTTAACGAAGAAAACCTTCGAAAAACACGGTATGGTGGATTTGAAAAAATATGAATGCGAGCAGATAAATAGCGTCGGGTCCAAGCTCCTATCAGATATGAGAGATCGCAATTTAATGAAGGAAAGGTCCATCGCAAAGGAATGTGATAGGGGCCAGACGCGACGTGAAAATAAAACATACTTAATACCACATGGGGTCCGGGTTCCCATCGCGTATTGGAGATCGCAACAGTGGAGGGTGGATGCACATTGAAAGGCTTGTGATTCGTCGATGCGATGTTTTATTAAATATATAGTTTTTATAATAAAACTAAGAGTTTCAGGTATTTTAATAAGTGAACTTAATATATATGGGAAAGGAATTTTTTAGGGATTTAATACATTAAATTAGTGTTAATATGAAATGAGCAGAAAGGGAAAATAGACCTAGTATAATGATTTTTAATGGGTTATTTGCCTTCAAATATATATTTCAATACTTAGGCTAAACAACCTTTTGTGGGTTTTTCGGTAAAAGGGGATTTAGCATGGGGTTTTTACTTTTTCTAGGCAAAAAGGATTTTGACCTTAGGAAAAGGGGTTTTTTTTTTATAGAAAATGGATGAATATGAACTGCATGAAGG
>APFE030408536.1:7953-22977 GCA_000404065.3 Pinus taeda
CGAATTTTAAAAGATAACTAAAATTTAAAATAATTAAGCTGAACTTCTACAAATATATCCTTACAATTATGATAGATAAGGGCTTAGTGAGTTATTAACTCTCTGTTTGTGAGCTGCTTGATAACCGTGTTATTATATATTCAAACACCTCATCTCATGAAAAAAACTGAAACTTAAAATAATTAAACTGAACTCTTACAATTATGATATATAAGGCCTTTATGACTTATACTCTCTGTGTTTGGGGCGGGTGCTATTCGACTGGTCAACTGTATGTTTGCGGGCCTCTGTGTAACGGTGTAGTAAATCTAAAAGTGTATTGAATATGGTCGCTCACACTCATATCTGGCAGTGTATAAGCTAAAGGTTCGAAAAGCCCTTGCTTTAAACGGTCGTGTGAGTTGACAAGAATATGCAATATGTATTCTTTTCGGCCCCTCGCGCGCTGGCGATGGAGATGAGGGTAATGGTGGTATCCTGAACAATAGCTAAACACCAGACTTTCACTGGAGGCAGACCGGGGTCCAGTCTTAGCTGGAGGGATGGGATTAAGGTGTGCCCATATAACTGTAGGCAGGTCGGGATCCATTCTTAGCTGGACGGATGGGATTAAGGGATGCAACAACCCTATAGAATTCATGAAAACGGACAGGAAGAAGCAAGAGACGGATCAACAGACAAATTCTCAGTTCATCAGGCTTCCAAAAACAGAGAAAACTGAGAGAACGAAGCAATTCCCGCTAAAGCTAGGTAAAAGTGAAAATTTTAAAATCATTTCCAACAACATGCAATACCTACGAGTTCATATAATGATGTGGCAGTAATACCTTGGCAGACTTCAGTCTTCTCGCCGTTGCAAACGCGCCTATGATTATGATGAAAATGAGATTTTGGGGGTTGCCAAAATCCCAATTTCTTGTAAAATCTCGATCCTGGACCTTGATTACCAAGAGTTTTGCCTGGAAACTGGTTGCCACAGGTGACGCTACTGTGAGTGCGGCCATTTTTCAGAAGTGAATGCCTTACTTTCTACTGGTCAATAGATATTCCCTGGTCTTGTTCTTGTACCGTGCCGACTCTGGGTTGGCGCTCCTTGCATGCGGTTAATCTGCGTGCATATATCTCATAAACTATAAGCTGCCAATCGGGATTTGGAAAGAGATGAGGGCGAATCTATTTTACCACAGCTCCAATCCGAATAATCGGAAATAGGAGGTCAACGTTTATAACAATCAAGAATTGAAAATCGGAACACTACAATCGGCAGTTGGAATCGCTGTAATTCACACAATAATCCTTGCGATTCCCACGGATCCGATTGCACTTATAAAGTTGTATATATATTAATCTAAATCTGTTCAAACGCACAGTTCAATCTACTGTCTGATTCCTATTAACGCTGGAGTTCTCGCAATGGGACGAAACAACACACAATCTGCAACCATTTCTACGAACACATATACAACATATATATACACATATAAATGTATAAACGACACAACATACACTAAACACAGTTATATATATATATCACAAAACGTTTACAAAATTAAGTCATTTCAACCTTAAAACGAGCTCACCCTCTGCTACATCTTGACTCTCACAGAACAGATATCCCTACACCTCTATGGTATTACAATTATATAAGCTGCTACATCTTGACTCTCACAGAACAGATATCCCTACACCTCTATGGTATTACAATTATATAAGAATTTTAGAAAGGATCAATCCTATCCTGTCCTTATTTTCTCCACAAAAACTTCATGCATTCATGCTTTAAGTCTGCTTTATCCTTTTTTAAATCTATTTTTCTACTTTAAATCACGCTTTTTTTTTTCCTGGTACAGTTTCCTTGCTTTGTTGCTCCCGCATCAGATTAACCCGAGAACCAACCCACCCACAACACCTAAAATTATGTATGTTCTTTTGTCTGAGGATTTGCTCTCTGGACTATTGGCTGCGTTCCCTGGAGGGGCTTGCGGAAGCTGCATAGACGAATTATAGAAAGGATATATTTCATAACGAAGGATGCAACTTCTACTCCAATACTGAACTCCTGCAGTCGTATCAGTTGTGAATATTGTATTGATTGAGTATGATAGGCATGTGCGGCAATCATCAGTACTTAGATCTCTTGTGCACTGGACCAGACCGTAAATAGATTGTGACAAGGAATCCAGAGCTATATCGTAAGCAGAGCGTCTCGTTTCAGTTGTTGCTTTAGCTGACAAGTTATTTAGGAGATTCTTAGCAGCAGCTTGAAAGTCATCGGGGACGAAGACCCCCGCATCCCCTCCGAAGCCCTCCTGATAATTAGACCCTAAACTTGTGTCCAGTATTCCAACGAAACTATAGTTTTCATAACGTAAGAAGCAGTGGAAAGCCCAACAAGTAGCGCCAACGCTACTCCCACATTTTTGTCGTATGCTAAGCGTTGCCAATTGCCAACAGGTGTAGCATTGGTCGATTGTCATGTCTGCCCTGCACTGGAAGAGGCCATATACTTTGTTAGGAGTTTCGCCATACACAGAGCTGTTAAACCCAGAATGGTTTGTCCCTTGAACAAGACGACCAAAGAGAGCATTCAGATTGCTCTGAAACTTACTGCCTGTTGTATAGTTCCCGTCACGGCACTGAGTTGTAGGCACCTCTATCACTGCATTGCAAATCTGTCCATAAAGACTAATATTGATCAAGGCAGGAAGAACAATAAAAAAGTAGAAGAGCGTGATAATTTGGGGGATCAGGAGAGAAGTTGCAGAATCCCTTGCATAAAAGTTCATATCCGATGGGATTCTGATTGCCATCGAACAGTGGAAACTGTGAATAGACATAGCAGTGATGCTACAAAAATTTGTGGCTTCTGCGAATGTGGTTAATCAATAAGAACCGCATACTGCGGTCCATCAATAATATCTTCGTCTGACGTCACCTGACTAACTCAAGTGAATTATGTAAGAATGCGTGAAAGATGCGCAGTGAAATTATTATTGAAATCTCAATATTTATGTAAGGATACGTGAATTATACGCAGTCAAATTGCTTATGCTTATCTCATACGCAGTCAATATTTATGTAAGGATACGTGAATTATACGCAGTCAAATTGCTTATGCTTATCTCATACGCAGAATGTGTATATGCTTATCTCATATATTAATTATTTTAATAATAATAATAGTAATAAAATAATGGTAACCATAATCTAAAATAAAGTAATAATGTAGTTAGTTTTTATGAATTTTGCCAAATGTATATTGAAATAAGTGTTTTGATAGTTATTAATATTATTAGTCCTTTAATTTATATGATTGCTATAGTTGATATATAGAGCAAGGGTAGAATGAGTGGTCGAAAAGGGTTGTGAACTCTCTCACCATCCATATAAGTGTCTAATTCTCCAAAATAACATGCTTATTAATTTAGTTAATTTTTATGTTTTTTTTTCTTTTTTCTTAACTATATGAAATATACTATAAAGTAAATTTGTATATTCTTATTATAGACTAGTATCTATCCATATTTATTATCATTTTAATTTATATAGCTATATTAATTTATGATAAAGTTCACCAAACAATGATATAACCTCAACGACTAATACAATTCTTGAACCTAGATAAAACATATTTTAAATAGGAAAAATAGAATATAAATAACTCATTATCCTATAAAAAGTAACTTTCAAATATATTTGTCAAAATACTTTATTAGAAATAATTTGTTATAAAATATTAATATTAAATAAAATAAAAGAAAAATCGACTAATTTTCCAACCTTTCGAAATAATAAATAATAGTTTAGAATTTCAAAATCCCAGCTTGTTCACGCTTAACAAACTTAATGATAATGAATGATTGATATATATAATATATATATATATATATAATATATATATATATAATATAATGTATATATCATTTTTATGTTAAATTATTTAAGTTTAAACAATTGAATTTGTTAATGATATTGCTTTTGGATTGATCATATTATTAAGATTTGGTTTACGATTTGAACCATCCAATGTGGTTTATATTCAGAATAAAGATTAAAAAAAAAAGGTTCAATCTATCCAAATGCTTAAATAGTAGAGATATATATGGTTCCAAAATCAACCGTTGGGAATTAGTCATTATAAATTAATTGTTAAAGATTAGCTGTTAAAAAATTAGTTGTTGAATTAATTAATTAATTTAATTTTATTGTTTTAAAAATATTCAATTAAATTATATAATATAAAATAAGAATATATATTTATATAAATGAATAATAATAATAAATTTAATGTTTTTAAACCATTAGTTTTAAAAGTAAGATTAATGTTAAACAAAGATTTTTTTGTAGAAATCACATAAGAGAATTTTTTATTGGACATGTTGTTGTTCATTATCAGGTCCAGATGAAGAGGCAGATCATGACAAAAGCTTAAATAGAGAGCAATGTAGAGACATAAGTGTTGTTCATCATCGAGACCAAATGAAGAGGCATACCATGGCAACGGATTAAATAGAGAGCAATGTAGAGACATATGTCTTTACATTGCTCTCTATTTAATCCTTTGCCATGATCTGCCTCTGCATTTGGTCGTGATGATGAACAACATTGGTTGGTTCGAAATGCCTCGAATAAAAAATTCTCTTATGTGATTTCTATTGAAAAACTTTGCTTAATTCATTATAAATCACAAAAACTTGAATTTAAAAAAGATTAATATTTTTAAATTCAAACCTCTAAATCACAGCCCGGGTTGACCACGATTCTAACTTTCACCTTCAATCTTTTTCATGTGAATCACAGCCTGTGTTGACCACGATTCTAACTTTGGAATACTTTAGTTTTTTCTGTGATTAGCCGCCTGCCATGACTCGGATTTTTTATTTTGCATGACTTGTAACATACGTTTACCTTATTTCTTTCGTGTGAATCACAGGTCCCCTCGACATCCATTTCCGCGTGATTCACAACATGCGTCGAAAATGCATCCCGGACATTTATTTTTCTATGTGAATCTTAAGATAATATATATACATATATATTTCTTATCTTGATTGTATATGTATATTCTTATTCCACGTCTATTTTTTTTTGTCTGAATCACAGCCATTCGAGTTGAGAGAACTTAATTTTGGGAAGATGGATATTTTTAATTTGATTGAAGATGTATATTTTTATTTTGTTGAGAAGATTTAACTTGGGAAGATATCTTGATTGTATATTTCTAGATATTTTTGAAATATATAATAAAGATAAATTTTAGATATTTTTTTTCCATTTTATCTAATTTTGATTTGAATAAATAATATAGTTTATAATTTGTTTTTGGGAATTTTTAGAAATTTTTGGAATATGTAATAGAAATTTGAATTGTGACTTTGAATAGGTAAGGTAGTCTACTTTTTTTTCAGAAATTTGAATTGTGACTTTGAATAGGTAAGGTAGTTTATTTCTTTTTTAGAAATTTGAATTGTGACTTTGAATAGGTAAGGTAGTCTATTTCTTTTTCAGAAATTTCTACATATTTCTAGAATATTCAAGAGAAATAATTTGGGATATTTTTCCCATTGCATTGAAGTGTGACTTTGAATAGTTAATAGAAAGATGGCCAATTTCATTATATTTTTTTTGAAATGACAAAACATGTTTGTCTCATTTGATAAAGTTAAAAGAGTCAATGGTGGGGCGGGCATGTCTAGAATCTTCAATTATTGGTATATCTTCATTATTAACTCTTGTACATATTTCTTGGACACTTGGTGCCGATGTTGAAGAATTTCTTTGGGGGATTGATATTTTCCTAATATTTTTCGGTCCAATTGAACGTGGAGGTTTTTTGACCTATTTCTTTTGATGAAATCCTAGACGTCCTTAAATCTTTTTCTAAGAATAAGTGTCTTGGTCCAGACAGATGGACGGTAGAACTACTCTTACATTTCTTTAATATCATGGGCCAGGACCTTTTGAATATGGTGGAAGAATCTCGATTAACTGGTACGGTATTAGGTACCATAAATTGGACTTTCATTGCTCTTATTCCCAAGTCATCTCATCAATCAACTTTCTTAGATTTTCAGCCTATCTCCCTCTGTAATATCACATACAAGCTTATCCCCAAGATCATTTCCTGCCAGATTCAGGCCATACCATCTTCACATGTTTCTCCTGAACAATTTTGTTTCTTGCCCAAGCGATCGATATGTGATATGATTGCCATTGTGTAGGAGTGTATTCATTCTATACATACCAGAAAAAAGCGAGCTTTGGTCATGAAGATAGATCTTCATAATGCATACAATTGCATGGACTGGTCATTTCTAAGAATGATCCTTGTCAAGATGAGTCTGTCAAGGGAGAATGTCCGCTAGGATATGACTTGTGTGGTTTATGTAAATTATTCAATCCATATAAATGGATTCCCATCTGATTTTTTCCAGGCAGAAAGAGGTTTGTGTCAAGATCGTTCCCTGTCTCCCTTATTGTTTATCTGGTAATGGTTGGTTTGAGAAGAAATATTTGAGAAGCTAGCATGCGAGGTATATTTCATGGAATGCATGTCACTTAATTTGTATCTACTTCTCACTCCTTCTTCGTGGATGATATTCTCACGTTTGGGAAAGTAGATTGGTAAAAATGGTATGCCCTTCATCACATATTCACTATATTTGGAGCGAATTTTGGTTTATATTTAAATGGTTCCAAGTCTATTAATTCACTCTTCTGGAGATTTGGAGGTGATACAAAACATTGCAACCTTATTTGGGGTACCAGTCTCACATGTGGAGGATGGTTTCACTTATCTAGGTTTCAAACAAAAACCTTTCAATTACAAGAATGTCGATCACTTTTGGCTCTTGTAGAAATTTCAGAGGAAACTCTCACTTTGGTCCCACCACTGGCTTTCACTGGGGGTAGACTAACTCTCATTCAGTTAGTTTTACAACAACTATCAATGTATTGGATGCACCTTTTTTTCATCTCTATGGATATAGCTCAAAGGGCCAAGGCTATTATGGCACACTTTCTATCATCGTGGGTTGGGGGCACCCAATTTTCATTTGGTGAGATTTGATGCCATAACCAAGAGTAAGGACTCAAGCAGATGGGGAATTTTATATATCAAGATATTCGATCGTGCACTTTTGATTAAGAGTGTGTGTCAAGAAAACTTTTGATGTGGGATATGGCAGTACATCTTGAAGGATAAGTAACTAAAACAAAGAAATATTGTGGAGTGTTACAAAATGGGCAAACATGGTGGAAAAAATGGGTTGTACATTTGGCACAGCTTCCAAAAAATTAGTTCATGGTTCTTGGACAACTTCATATGGTGATTTGGCAATGGAAGAAAGATACTATTAGGTATTGATTGTAGAAATTCCTTGTAGATTCAAACTGTTAATTGCAATTTACTAAAACAATAGACTTGGATCTACTCTACTCATTAGCAGAAATAATTAAAAGATCACGAAATCACAAAGTATACAAGATAAATAATCCAACCAACACATTACATAATGATTTCCTGGGGAAATCCTCAGCTAAAAACACTTGCTATATGTATATTGCATTAGTCAGAAAATATGAGAAGATTACAATGCTTTGCTCAAGTTCGAGCAACCTCTGCACTATCTCTATCTGTCTTAACACTTCCTAGACAAACCTAGGCCAATACTTAACCAATTTATCACTTTCCCAAGTCCCTATTTCCTTTTGTTGTTTCCTTGGGAGTTGGCCCCCTATAAATTAGGGAAATTCCTCAATATGAATTGTGCAATCCTCAGAGGCCTTCCTCTCATTGCATGCACCACCTATACAATTTGTATTATTATACAACTGATAATCCATTGTCCCTAAACTCCAATCTCAAGTGGGTAACTCTCAAATCTGACATGCATGAGTTATTTATGATCGAATCATCAGTTAACTGGTTGATCTCGACATGCAGCGCTACACTACTAGACCTCCCACTAGTTCCTCCAACAATTGTAACTAGTTTAACTAGATTTAACTCAGTTAAACTGAATTAATTAATTACAACTCAAAATAAACTAAACCAGTGATCCTATAAAGTAGGATACACTCTACATGACTCAAGTTAGACCCTCAACTAGAATTAACTAAGCCAACTAAGTCAAATTAACTTAGTTAACTAATAAAAGTTGTCATGAGATGGGGAATTACAATTTTATTCACAATTTAATTCAAGGACAAAATTAAATTACGATTTTCTTGTTCCATTTTCAACGCTCCCTCTCAATAAGAAATAGATTATCTGCTACCCCAATCCTACTTCTATGAAACTTGAATTTGCATATTCACAATGGCTTTTTCAAAATAACTACATCGTATTCCTCTGAGGAATTTACTCCAACTGTTGGAGACACGATTGCCGTTACACCAAAACCCGCAGGTGTTAGTAAATGGAGTCACGATTTTCGTTACACCAAAATCGACAGGTGTTAGTAAATAGACACATCGCTAGATTTAAGCACATGCCACGAAACACATTGGAGTGTTGACCTTCTACACCGCCATTAACGGGGAGCCAACACCAACAACATGTTTCTCTTCTACACACAATCTCATAGATGGTGATACCAAATGTCGATATGCTTGGACCGATCATGAAAATTTGGATTCTCAAAGAGTTTGATACAACTCTGATTACCACAGTAAATCATTGTAGGACCCATCTGCTTACCAAATAACCTAACAAGGATCTTCCTCATACAAATAGCCTCACAAGTTGCTTGACTAGTAGCCATGTACTCTGGTTCTACCAAACTAAGTGAAACTAATAAATGCTTCCTATTGTAAAAAGAAATTATTGTTTACCCAATACTGAAGATTCCCCCTGATGTGATCTTTTTGTCGAATGGACTCCCTTTCCAATCTGCATCTATGAAGCCTTGCAGCTTCACTCCCTCCGTTCTTTTGTACCAAATACCAAACTGAGTGGTGCCTCTGAGGTATCTCAACACACGTTTAGATGCCTTTTAATATCATTTGGTTGGCTTAACCATTGCTTGACTAAGCTGATTAATTGCAAAATATATGTCTAGTCATGTGTTCACCAAAAACATAAGTGAACCCAAAAGATGCCTGTAAATAGTAGCCTCCACTACTTCATCTGAAGTAGCATCTTCCTCCCTCCAATTACCTGCTAGAGGAGCCTCCATGGGTTTTCTACTCTCCATGTGGAACTTCTTCAGTATCTCGTTGGCATAATTGTCATGAGAGACAAATAGTTCCTCATCTCCTTTCCATACTTTGATACCAAGGAAATAATGCATGAGTCTCAGGCCCTTCATCTTGAATTCTCTTGAAAGATCCTCTTTGAAAGGTTTTACCATCTTCTCATCACCTGTTAGAATTAAATCATCAACATATAATACTATAATCAACAATTTACCTTCAACCACAATATGGTAAAGGTTCGCATCTGCTTCACTTTTGGTGAAGCACAACCTGGCAAAATAACTGTCAATCCTAGTGTACCAAGCACAGGGTGCTTGTTTCAATCCATACAATGCTCTCTTGAGTCTGCACACATGTGACTCTCTGTTGAAGGTATAAAATCCTTTTGGCTACTCAATGTACAACTCTTCCTCAATCACACCATTGAGGAATGTTGTCTTCACATCCATTTGATGTATCTTCCATCCAATCTATGCTAATAGTGCTAGAATAGATTTGAAGAGTACCTTGCTACTGGAGAAAAGGTATCCTTCTAGTCAATTCCCTCCACCTAAGAGAACCCTCTGGCCATAAATATAGCCTTTTGTTTCTCCACACTCCCATACTCCTTTCTTTACCTAAATCCATCTAGAACTCACCATTGACTTGTCTGTTGGTCTTGGGACCAGTTCCCAAACATTGCTTTTGATAATGGAGTCATACTCCTCAACCATGGCATCAACTCATATTGGTTGTTTCACTACTTCCTTGAATTAGGATGACTCAATCTTTACACTCTCGCTCATCAAATCCATGTAGCTAGTGTACCAATCTAGTGACATCCTCTACCTGCACTGTGAAGTGGGTGATCACACATTCTCTCTAGCATCATGAATCAATATGTTAGCATCTCTAATGCACATCCTTCCATCTCTAAAAGTCTCTACATGAGTGAGTGCTTCCACTTTGTGCTCCTTTGCATGTGGTTTCTCCACATCATCTCAAGGCTCTTCCTTTAGAGCTAAAATCTCCTCATCCCCATGTAACTGAAGCTCCCTCTAAAGGGAACATCGCATGGCTTTTTCTTCATCAAATTTCACATCTCTACGAACCAATGTAATCTCGTGATATGGCAGGTACACCAGAGAGTAATGAGGTGCACCAATGTATCCCACAAATATGCCCAACTTAGTTGTTGGATCTAGCCTTTTCCTTGCATCCTTGGTAACATGACAATAAACAAATGAACCAAAGATCCTGAAGTGTGTCACATCTGGTTTCTTACCTAAAAAAAGCTTCTTCTAGTGTACTCATCCCAAGAATCCAATGAGGACTCGTGTTTTGCACATATAGAGTTGTGTTGCATGCTTTAGCCCACAAGTGCAATAGTAAGTCCTGATCATTTAACATACCTGTGCATTTCCCAAAATACTTTTGTTCTTCCTTTTAGCCACCCCATTCTACTATGGGTTATGGGATACTATTAACTCTCATTGAATTCCTTCTGATGCACATAAGTTCTTGAATTCATTCAACACATTCTCCACCGTTATCACTCTTGAGAGAATTCACTTTCTTGCCAGTGTCTTTCTCAGGAAGTGCTTTAAATTCACAAAATTTAGAGAACATCTGATATTTCTTCTGCATGAAGAAAATACAACACTTACATGAGAAATCATCTACAAATATTACATAATATTTGTGCTTGGTTGTGGAGGTCATTGAGAACCATTAGGGGAATTTTGAGGTCTAAAATGGGCCTCCTAAGGAAATTATAAAATTAAATTATGGAAATAATAAAATAAGATTAGATGACATCGTCAAATTTTAGAGGGAAAAAAGAAAAACTTATTTTTTCAACTTGCATTTTCAATTTAGCTCCTTATGGGTTTACTCAAATTTTGTGCAACAACACTCGTTGGATGCATAATTTGATTATTCATCCAAGGAGTACCCATGTTTCATACTTTCAATGGACCCTACTACAAGAAAAATGAGAAATAAATGAAAAACAAGGTTGCAATCACGCTTTTCCATGTATTTCTCATTTTTCGTGTAGCAAGGTCTATCAAAAGTATGCAACATGGGTACTCCTTGGATGAGGAATTAAATTTTGCATTTAACGAGTACTCCAACTCGAAATTTGAGTAAAACCTTAGGGAGATAAGATGAAAATACGAGTTGAAAAATTAGTTTTATTATTTTATTATTTTTTAATCCTTTTACTTTTTTACTCCAAAAACAGAAAATCATCCCCATGGTTGACATCGTCATCTTGAATCCTATTGGGTGTTATAAAGTTTATTTTTGGTTGTACATGTTTCTTAGGAGGCCCATTTTAGACCCCAAAACCCCCCTAATCGGTCCACACACATCTGAGTGAACTCCTTCAAGGATCACTTGCGCTCAACTATCCTTACCATGAAAGGTGGCTTTGGTGTACTTTCCCAATATATAACCTTTGCATGTATCTCTCTTCTCCAGTGTACCCTTGGGAAGTCTTATAGAAATATGTTGCACGATCTTCAAAGCTACATGTTGCAAGTGACCCAATCTTAAATGCCACAAATCATCATTGTCTCGACTCAACACCTTCTTTGTTTTTGTGCTCAAAGTAGCACAATATTCTACATCCAATTTGTGGAGGTCATTGAGAACCATTAGGGGAATTTTGAGGTCTAAAATGGGCCTCCTAAGGAAATTATAAAATTAAATTATGGAAATAATAAAATAAGATTAGATGACATCATCAAATTTTAGAGGGAAAAAAGAATCACTTATTTTTTCAACTTACATTTTCAATTTAGCTCCTTATGGGTTTACTCAAATTTTGTGCAACAACACTCGTTGGATGCATAATTTGATTATTCATCCAAGGAGTACCCATGTTTCATACTTTCAATGGACCTTGCTACAGGAAAAATGAGAAATAAATGAAAAACAAGATTGCAATCACGTTTTTCCATGTATTTCTCATTTTTCATGTAGCAAAGTCTATCAAAAGTATGCAACATGGGTACTCCTTGGATGAGGAATTAAATTTTTCATCTAACGAGTACTCCAGCTCGAAATTTGAGTAAAATCTTAGGGAGATAAGATGAAAATACGTGTTGAAAAATTAGTTTTATTATTTTACTATTTTTTAATCCTTTTACTTTTTTACTCCAAAAACAAAAAATCATCCCCATGGTTGACATCGTCATCTTGAATCCTATTGGGTGTTATAAAGTTTATTTTGGTTGTACATTTTTCTTAGGAGGCCCATTTTAGACCTCAAAACCCCCCTAATGGGTCCACACACATCTGAGTGAACTCCTTCAAGGATCACTTGCGCTCAACTATCCTTACCATGAAAGGTGGCTTTAGTGTACTTTCCCAATATATAACCTTTGCATGTATCTCTCTTCTATAGTGTACCCTTGGGAAGTCTTGTAGAAATATGTTGCACAATCTTCAAAGCTACATGTTGCAAGTGACCCAATCTTAAATGCCACAAATCATCGTTGTCTCGACTCAACACCTTCTTTGTTTTTGTGCTCAAAGCAGCACAATATTCTACATCCAATTTGTAGAGGTTCTTCACTCGAACCTCGATCTGCTTCACTTGTTCTGAGGCTATGTTATGAAGAAAGCCTTTCCTTTTCTAAATTTCACATTGTAGCCGTGGTCCTCCAACATAGCAACTAAAACCAAATTATTTTTCAAACCTGGAACATACATGACATCTCTTAATGCGAAAGGAGAACCAGACTTCCTTTTTAAAGTAATAGTACCGATGTGGGTCACATTATACCTTCCATCATCTCCCATTTTGGTGTGCATCTAGAGGTCCTTCTCCTCCAAGTCACTGAAGAATTATTTGTTTCTGGTCATATGGAATGAGGCTCCACTATCCAAGTACCACACACTACCCATCACCGATGTCACCATGCAAGCAGTGAGGGTTAAATCCAACTTGAATTGTGAAGCAAGAACTTCACCTACCACTCCTCTTGAGGGCTTCTCGTTGACCTTCTCGTGTGGACACTTCTTGGCATAATGTCACAGCTCATGGCAGTGAAAACATTTAATTTTCAACATGTTTTTCTTCTTGCCGACCTGACTAGAATCTGATTTGGAATTGGATGAATTTTCTTTCCCTTTCTTCGCCTTTCCAGATAAGGCACATTTCTCCTCAGCATCATGCTTGGATGAGGATCCATCTCTAGTGTTCCACCAAACCTCTTCTTGCACCAAGTTAGACCACAAATTCTCCCACTCTGGTAGCTTCTCCCTCCCATTTACTAAATCCCGGTAGTTGTGCCAGCTCTTAGGAAGGCCTAGCAATGATTGGTTGGTCAAATCATCTTCAGCAACTGTAACACCAACATGTTCGGCATGGAATCCCCCTAAGACATGTTTTGGGGCTTAAAGCCCAAGTTTTGACCAAATCCTTTTGTAAAAGCTTCGCGAATTGTTGGCACAAAGCACAGAATCATAATAGTGTCACAGGGTTGTCCACTGTAGTTTTTGTAATATAATTCCAGCTGGATAGACCTACCCATGGTCTGCGGACCATGGGATTGTATAAATAGAGCAAGGATCTAAGTAGAAGAGAGAAAAGAAGGGGAATGATAAGTCTAAGTGATCGAGTTGAAGTGTAAAGTGTGTATTTGGGTCGTAGAGTAGGAGAAGGGTCTGCAGCTAAGTGCACAGAGGCCTAGTACTTCATAGCTAAGTGCATGGACCCCTACAGTTGAGTGCGTAAGGCAGGTTGAGTCTGTAACCATTGGAAGAATCAACAAAGAGAATTTTACCATATTTCTGTGTATCTTTTCCAATTTTAATGTATGATTGGGTATAATTTGCAAGTATACTGTTTATTTGCTTTGTGAACTCATGTGAATGTTTTGTATAAACAAATATAATGTAAGACATCCAAGTACGCAAAATTAATTAACTGGTATAGGAAGATAATTAAGATCTTGTGTAATAGCACAGAGCGCTACTCTAGCAATGCAGAAGTTCCACAACCCCTGGTTAGGGTTGCATGAAGGCAGTGTATCATGGCGTCAGGAATAGGGAAGTGCGCGGAGTGACCTCCGTGTATGGACGAACATTTGGACCAGTCGAACGTCTCAAAAATCTCAAGGGTGTGGAAACCTGGTTCGAGAACCCTCCCATACTACTTCGAGTGAGACCTCTGTCCGCGCTCTGCAAACTATTGCCGAAAGGACAGTAGTACATGAATTTTTTTGGCTAGTCAACTCTAAACTTGGGTTAGGCCCAAACAAGCCAACAAATGGTTTTGTTGCCTGGATTGGGATCTGCATAGAGATGTCTGATTTCGTATCACTGGAATCTGATAAAGAAAGGAATTGAAGATTGGGTGGGTAAGAAGATTCACGAGTTCGAGACATAGGAAAACAAGAATCTGTGACTGTCAAAGGAAGAGTGGTTGGGCTACTACTTATATACAGAGATCCATGAAATTTTCCTCGCATCCTTACCCACTGAGCTATACAACTAGATCATGAAGCTAGCAGATAGCCAAGGAAGGTGTAAACTCGACAAACCTATTGGGTGGCTTCCAGAATTGGTGCGTAGATTGGAAGAATCAGAAGATAATATCGCGTGCACTGTCGATCACTGGTTTGATAAAATCATAGGAGGATTCATCAATGAATTCATGGTGGATACTTCAATCAGTTATAGCGAGGCAGAACGAAAATTCCTCAAACGACCGCGAGGTAAGTACGTTAAATCTTTAAACACTTGGATTAAAATGCTACTGTGTGAAAAACAGGTTATGTAGATAAATTGATGTTTGGGGCTACGCGAAGTGGGAGAGTCTATAGAAACAAAGGT
>APFE030408543.1:2777-38895 GCA_000404065.3 Pinus taeda
TGCTATATTGATGATCAACGTAGAGGAGCTTATGTATTGTATATGTTTTCCACAATAGTACATGATCAGGATAATCTCTGTTGAATATGTGTTAAATTATTCAAAATTTCTACAATAAATTGAATAGACACAACATATGCCTTCCTCCAATCCTCCAAGCCTCCTATTTCCTTGCGTAGTTTCTCGTGGGGTCCAATGTTGCCACATGTGTGAATTCCCACATCACACACACATCAAAACTCAGAAATATCTGCGCAATCCTCAAGGAATGAATTCCTTCTGCATGTAAGAGATATCTTCAATGGAATATTCCTGCAACTGATAGTACACTGTCCCTTCATCTGATCTCAACTCGATCTCTGACTGAACTGGCATGCATGAGTTATTTATGAGAGAATATTCAGTTATTTGAAGTGCAGTAGTTACATGCATGCATGCATTAACTAAATGAACTCACAATCAGTTCCACAAACTGTTGGAACTAATCTAACTGGACTTAACTTAGTTAACTGAGCTAACTAATTACAACTCATCCTGATCTCCTTAATCAAGGGATAACTTTCTCAATCAAAGGGGAAACTGTTGCATGTCTTCACATAAACTTCATGTTTGATTTTCTACAACTAATTAACTCAAGATGAAATAATTAATTATTTTACAAACAACTGCTAAGATCAAATTCGAATTTTAATTCTGAAATTTAGTTTAGGGACTTATTAAAATTGGAATGTATCCCGAAATGCTATTTATAGCAATGCTATTTTTAGCATTTCTATTTTTTGTTATTTCCAACAGAGTTGGAGTATATCTTGAAATGCTATTTATAGCAATGCTATTTTTAGCATTTCGTGTTGCTATTTTCAACATCTAGTTCGAAGTATTTCTACCCTCTACACTTACCATCAACAATCAAACTTTTAACCATCCTTTGATCATCATAACCAACCTAAAATCTAGATCCTATCGTTCATCTAGCTGATTGATAGCAGAACATAGCGAGAGAGCCCTCTCCAAGGCTAGGGGGTTGGACCTTAGCCTAAAATAGGTTTGTGTTTACCTTTGGTATTTCTCTCCTCAACCTAGAGAAATTTACAGAGTGCTAACACCTTGGAAGCACTAGGAACCAAGGGGATTGAGTCACGGTGTTTGTTGTTAGTCTTGTGTTTTTGGTCTTTTGCGATTTTTTGTGCTTGATTACGGTTTTGTTTGCGTCTTGTGCATGGCCATGCCACTTTGTTTGTGGTGTCATATTATTGTTGATTGCCATGGTTTTCTTCTTGTTTGCTTCTCGGTCCTTCCTTTATTGCTTTGAGAGCCTTGGGAATTGGTTGGGGAAGGAGGAAGTTAGTGGAGTTTGGAGAGAGCTGTGTGGTATCCAACATGTGACGTAAGGCCTAGATGAAGCTTAGTGCATGTATAAGGGAAGTTGAAGGAAAGAGTATGACAACTAGTTAGAATGGTTGGGTCCATTGGTGTAAAAGGACGATGATAGGACAATCATGAGAAAAGTAATAAGGAAAGGTAAAGTAAATGGACTTGAGGTGTTAGACGCCTTGGTTGTGTTGGGAACTGTTGTTCTCGATGTTGCGTATGTGTTGCACACATAGAGGGAGTTCTCTTAACCTTGACTTGATGATATCTAGTAATTATGTTGTGATCATAATTATGTTGATGTCTATATGTGTATACATGTATGTATGTATGTATGTCATTTCTGACAGGGGTATCATAGATCATGATTATTTTATGCTAATGTTTAACTAGATCATTATTATTTTATGTTGATGTTTATATGTATGTATGTGTATGTATGCATATCGTTGTATGACATGATCATGATTGTTTACGCTAATATTTATGTATATGTATGTATGTATCCATGTATCTTTGTCATTGTCTGATAGGGTCATTAGGGATCATTCTTGTGGAAGAATGATTGCTTATGTAGGCAAATGACATGAATAGGTTCCTGATTTATGAGGAATCAAGTGGGAAAAGTAGTCATGAAAAATACACGAGGTCAGTATCATGTGGATATGAATTTATTTTATATGCTTGTATTATGCCTGTGTTTATGATATGATTGGTAACTCCGACGAATACACCAGTGAAATGAAAACAATGTGCTTTGTGGCATGTTAGGATAAGCATGGATATGACACTGGAAGCAAGGTTTCTTGGTAGAGACAGAGTGGTTTTGGATGTGTGGTAATAATATTGTGCATATGTTGTACATGTTGCATCTGTGATGTTGTGCACATGCGGTGTTGTGTATATATAGTGCATGTACAGGTTGCATCTGTGATGTTGTGCGCATGCGGTGTTGTGTATATATAGTGTGTGTACATGTTGTTTGTTAAATGCTATATATAGGGTGGTGCATATAGTGTTGTGTGCATGTTGGATATATTGTATTGTATACATATAGTGTTGTGTGTGTGTTGTATGTGTTTTTCTATGTACATATGGTGTTGTGTACGTATAGTATATGTAGTGCTATGTACATGTTACATATGTAGTTTTGTGTACATATGATTTTATGTGTCTATTGTGTATATGGTGTTATGTGAATATTGCATATGCAGTGTTGATGGTGCTATGCACATGTTGGATATGCGATGTTGTGTACATATTGTACTATGCACATGATGGATATGCGATGGTGTGTGCATATGGTGCTCTGCGCATGTTAGATAAGCAGTGTTGTGTACAAATGATGCTATGTACATGTTGGAGATGTAGTGTTATGTACATATGGTGTTGTGTGCAAGTGGTGTTGTGTACATGTACAAGTGGCATCCTATGCAAGTGGTGTTGTGTACATGTCATGCACGTGGCACTGTGTACATATGGTGCCGTGTACATGTCGTGCATGTGGTACTGTGTACATTTGGTATTGTGTACATGTTGTATAGGTGGTGTGGTGTACATGTGGTGTTGTGTACATGTGATGTTGTGCAAACGTTCTACAGGTGGTGCTTTGTACAGGTGGTACTATGTACATGTTGTACATATGATATTGGTGTACATGTGGTATTGTGTGCATGTCGTACATATTGTGTTGCGGGCATGTGGTACTATGTATGTGCATTGTGTAGTCATGGTATTGTGACACGTGTATTCGTTATATTTTACTCTGTGTATGTATATGTATTGTGTGGGGTTGTACATCAGGTATAGAGGTATGTATTGTGTTGTATGTCAAGTATAGGTGTATGTTTTGTGTGTCAGGTGTAGATGTATGTATTGCATGGTGTTGTATGCCGTGTGTGGTTGTATGTGTGTAATGCACACTATGTGTATGTGCACATGGTTGAGGAGAAGGCATTGGGTGCTTTTTGGGTGTGGTAACCGATCTGGAGTGCGTATGAAATAAAGACAAAGACAAAAGCTAAGGATTGATTAAAGGATAAGTATCATGATTTTATTTCAATTCTATTATGCATGCGATTTATGATTCTAGTCTATGTTGATTACATGTGATCTATGGTTCTGGTTTATGATGATTGCATGTGATTCCTGATTTTGATATATGATGGTTGTGCTTTGAGCTAACCTGATGTGATATGTTTATACGTGATGATTTGGTCAAAGATGTTAGTTTGACTTGTTTTGACATGAAGAAGACATAATTGCAAGTGTACCTTATTGAGGAGCTACCAATGAGGTATGATTTGAATTTATTTCAATTTGTTTTGATTGTAATGGAAGTTATGTTCTTGGTACCGGAAAGCATGAAATGCTCGGTTGGATGGTTGAAATTGACTGCAAAAACTAACAACAACAAAAGGGATTGGAAAATTCAATAGTATGCTGGTAAAGTATTCAAGAGCAGGGCCATTGTGGGACACTGATACCCAATAGTGTCCATTGATTTCCATGAGAATGCTATGACCAGTATGATGGTTTTAAGGCAAGGATATACCTTGGTTTTTGTATATTCTGATGCAAGGAAGCCTTGCTAAGGAATGGACTACTTGGGATGGGGTGCCAATGAAACCTGGAAGGTATTTGACTTCATGGAAGGGGGTGACTAGATTGCTCGATGCATCGTGTAACAGAGAAGGGAAGGCCAAGGATGGATTTTTTTTGTCATTAGCATTCCAAATGGAATCAGATGCAGATTGGGAGTGCGCCCTGGAACAATGAGTTGGTAAGTATTCACTAAGAGGACAAGTGGCACAGGGTTGTAGCGCTGGACATTGGATGTAATTTTTTCTTTTGTAGTGGATTACAAACTTCCTAGGAAGGAGGTGAATCCTGGTATTACTTTGAGGGTGGAGGTGTGAGCCTCTGGATTCCCTTGTTGCAGATGTAGGAATCGTATCCTTTTATTTGGTGGTTGAGTAAATGTGAATGTGTATATGTGTGTATTATTGGAAATACTTTATCGAGCTGGATTTATAAAGTTCCATAGATAGTATGATTATTTGCTGGGTGAAGGAGATTTGTATGTGTATATATGTGGTTATTATTGTAAATACCGTAATGAGCTGTGCTATAAAGCTCCAGTAAAGGGTATGTTTATCATGTTTCAACAGTGGTAATTGTAAATACTACAACGAGCTGTGTTATAAAGCTCCATGGGCATTATGTTTCATTTTCAACAATCTTGTTGGTTATAGGTGTCATTGAACATTGAGGACAGTGTTCCCCCAAGGGGAGGGTTTTGTAACAACCTTGGTTAAAAATCCATGTAAAAAAGTAAGACCATGATCATGGGACACGTTTTCCAAGTTGAATGGTGGGCAAAACATCGTAGTGGGTGTTCATTCAGTTGATTATAGCTAAGGAAATTGACAAAGGCAATGGAAAAGACTTTGGAAAGGCATGAGGCATTATTTGGCATTTATCTATGAAAATAGTGGAAATTAGGAGAAAAGTGAGGTGAAAGGTCACATGTTGCATGTGAGGAGGAAAATAAAGGAAAATAATGGAAATTGAAGAAAATAGAGGCCTCATTAATAAAAAGGCTTCTGAGGATCAATGGGTAGGCTTGGTCAGTTCAGTTTTGGAGCTCTCTCATTATTCTCTCTCTCTCTCACTTAGAGTTTTCTTGGAACACTCTTAAAGAGTGTGGCATACTTAGAGTTTTGGAGCAATAAGGCAAAGTAAAAGCAGGAAAGCACAAGAGGACATCAGGATCAACAACTACAACGGGTTTTGCTTGCAGGCACCAAGATGCATGTAAGTTTTCCTCACTAGTTTTGAGATGCATGACATGTGCATGTGGTTTATTGGTCATGATTTGTCATTTACATGGAGGATGGCCTCGATTGACAGTGGATTTTCCTAGCCTTGCCATTTCCTGGATAGCCATGGTGTTGTGGGTTCATTCCTTTGTTTTTTTGGTTGGTTCTCAGGTTTCCGTTAGCTTGTGTTGAGTTAGTAGTTCCTAGAGCTTTGGTTGGACAAACACTCTGGAATCCTTGTAACAACTCGGGTTGAGTTACTAGTCCTAGAAACCTTGGTTGGACAAACATTGGAAGCCCTGTATCAGCTTGGGTTGAGTTCCTAGTCCTGGAAGTGTTGGTTGGACAAACGCTCTGGAAGCCCTTAGTGGGTTGAGTTACAAGTCATAGAATCCCTGGTTGGAAAAACGTTATGGAAGCCCTAGTTGGACAAACACTCTGGAAGCTTGGAAAAGTTGTTGGTTAAGTTACTAGTCCTGGAAGCCCTGGTTGGACAAATGCTCTGGAAGCTTGGAATAAGCTGTGGGTTTAGTTACTAGTCCTGAAAGCCTTGGCTGGAAAAAACATTTTAGAGCCCTAGAAGGCTTGGGTACAAACCATTCTAATGATGGTTTTGCGATGTCTTATCGTGAGGTGGAATCATTGTTTGATGGGTTGAGGCGGTTTGGCCTCTGGAATCCCTGGATGGTTTTAGATTGACGTGTTTTATGAGATCCGACATTCATGCTTACAATATGGCATGAGGGTGAATGGAGATTTGGCTCAGCCGTTCTACAGGAGGGTGGAACGTGGTAGTTCCATACTGGGTTGACTTTTGCCTGATTAATATGAGGTTATTTCTCCTTGTTATCTCATAAGTATTTTACTGGTTTATATGTGGATTATATGATTGTTGTTTCCTTGGAATTTATTTTGTTATTATGCTAGTTATGAATACGTATTATGACAATGGCTATGTACGATTCCCATCATGTTTTTACTTGTATATGAATGAACAATGTTTCTATGGCCTAACGAATCAAACTGCAGCTAAAGTGATAAGGAAACAATGCCTCATAACAAATCTCAAATAAGTATGAGACACCTATGCTTAGATATGTTGTTTACACCTGTAGATTGCATTTATGCCAAGTGTTTGGTAGAATGTCAGTCCAGGTTGGGGATGATCAGGCCTAGTCTTGGAGTTAATTTTTGGTTTACTATTCTTTTCATCATGTGTTTAATGGATTCCGGAAGTTACAACAAGTTCTGGGTAGTGGCCAGAATTCTAGGCTTGAAAAGTGCCTTAAATTTCCCAGACTTTGGCACAGATCTACTGGAAATAGTTCTTGGACATAGGAATGCAGGCTAGTTGGAGTGTCTAGAGCTCCTTGGACACTGGCATGCCCATAGCATGGGAGTGTCCATAGGTTTAATATCTTAAAGACTCAGTGGGAACCATGGGCTGGTTAACATAAATGTTGGGATGGTTCCTAGGGGTCCTATTGCTGATGTTGAAGGTCTGTATGGTATGTTTCTATCGGTTCCAATTCCTTAATGTGAGTTAGGAGGTCAAATCATATCATTGTAACTGCTTTTCACATGTTTACCCTAGTTGGCTGGTTACTTGGGTAAATGTGGGAGGAGGATGTTACAGTATCCTGATTTTCCAACATGGTATCAAAGCTAAGGTGCAAGAAGGAGACTGAATATCACATCCTAATTGGAAATATGATAAGGGTTATAAATAAGGGTTTTGAAGTTTATTTGGTATCTTTCTACATCCATCAAGAGTTTCATCTTGAAGATCTTTCCAAGATATAAGTAATGGATGGAAGTTTATTTTCCACTTTGTATTGGACTTTCAAGGATGAGAATGTATGGGTTATCAATAGTGGTGCCTCTAGACATATGACAAGAGGATGTAGCTAGCTCCATACTTTGTCAAAAGGAACCTCCTCTCATTCAATTGAACTTGAAGACAAGAAGAGATATCCAGTGAAAGGGATTTGATCTACATTGTTGGAGCTTGAATCTAGTGGAAGTATTCATTTTAACAACATCTTATATGTTATAGGTTTGAAGAAAAACTTACTTTATATTTATTATGTAGAGGATAAGGGTGATAGAATAAATTTTGTTGATGGAAAGGTTTCAGTTTGGGGTAAGGGCTCTAGAGTTTATGATTCTAGGGTGATTGGGATTCGTGAGGGAGCATTATATGAAAATCTGCCTTGAAATCAACAACATTGGCATACTGGGCATGAAATATTGGTGATCACTGTGGCTGTTGGTTAATCACCATCCTTAAATCTGATTCAAACAAGACCCAAAATATCTTTGTTTCCATGACACGCTCAGGGTCCTTTGTCACCCACAGCGAGGCGAATTTTGTGACCTCGCATGGGTCTAGATCATGCTGCAGGAACTGGCTTTCCTCCAGTGTTCTCCATGCAACTAGCGCGATCAACAAAAACAACCACACTCAGTGGAATACTTTTCCCTCGTCCCAAGCCTCTCGAAAATCTTCCAAAACCTCCTGACATAAATACTTATCCCAATTATATTGGATTCCCTTGGCGCACTATGCAGCTAGATATATTGCTAGCGTTGGCACTTCATCAGCATGACATTTCCTCATCCCCTTCCCAGCCAATATTTGTGCAACAAACTGCACCACGTCATCTGATATGGAACTAATCGCATAGCTACGCAACTTCTTCACTAGTTTGAAGTCACTCTTCATTTGGTCTACCAACTTCTTCTCTTGTGATTTCCCCACAAAAGCATCCATAGGGTCCACTCCTTGATATGGCTTCTTCTGCTTCTTTTCTCCTACCGCAGAAGAGTTTAGGCCTTGAAAACCTAGGCAAGGTTGTAACTACGGGTTGGTCTGGATTGGGTAGGGTTGTAGTCATTCTCTCCAAGAATATTTTGTGTTTCCAACCAGTTAAATTCCCTAATACTTTATGAGAAATATTCTCTCGAAGTATTTTTCAATCCTCTGTAGACATGCAACAATTATCTTGGTGCAAACTAAAGCACAAAATCTCAAGGAAATTTCTCAGGAAGCAAAATGTTCGAATGTGGAGCAGGATACTGTATTTATAGCCCAATTTGAATTCAAATCCATCCATTCCCTCCATATCCCTATCATTAATGCACTTTTGGCGGAATATTTCCAAAGATATGCTCCTTAAATGCTCTCCCCCTACTCCCTTTAACGAAAAAATCGCCATCCAATCATATACAGTTCTTCCAATGGTCACTTTTTGGCTAGGCTTCTCAGGACCCACAATGGTAGCACAATACCTTTGTCGCAACTGTCCTCTGCGCTTTGCCTTGATTCATCACGCAGCCCATTCACTTCGGAAAACTATCCTTCTGGCATCGTATTTTATAGTCCCATAATTCCTTGCATCTGCCTAGAGTACTAAGGTTGTCTTGCATTCATATATCCATTGCATAGGGGTGGGATTACCCCTATACAACTTTAACTGGATCCCATTGACCTTTCCTAGAAACAATTCCCTGTTCATCTTCTCGAGTTGAACTTCTCCTCCATCCATAATCTCCTTGACAATATATGGCCCCAGCCAATGCATCTGGAACTTCCGTGGAAACGTCGTGAAATTACTATCATACAATAACACTAAATCTCCAATTTTAATGGTGTGTTATTTAATGTGGTGATCATGCCACGCTTTTCGCAAGCCTTCTGCACCTGCTGATGAAACCAGCCAAGAAGCAATGTTCTTCCAATGTGACTATCTGCGTGAGGTGTTCTTCCATGGTATCTCGATCGACCATCTTTGTAACTGTAGCGATCCGCAAACTCAACACGATGTACTCCATTGACATTACGACTTCTTGTCCATAAACAAGTGTAAACGGTGTCTGTCCAGTCAACTTTTTACAAGTAGTTTTATACTCCCATAGAACAGCTGGTATGCACACATCCCAATCATTACGATTTGCATTACAAATCTTCAATAAAGCATTCTCCAGGATCTTATTAAAGGATTCCACTGTGACATTTTCTTGATGATGATACAACATGCTTTTCTGATGATACATCTGGAATTATTCAAGAAAGGCAACAATTATACCATTAAAGAAGTGCGAACCCCTATTGCTCTTCAAAATTTTAGGGCAGCCAAACTGAGACAAAATGTATTCAAAAATGAACTTCGCAACTGTGGCTATGATACAATCTTTTACGAGTTATTCTCAGCCCACCTGGTCAAATATTCGGGGTCTGTAATGATGTATCTTGCTCCCGTCTTCTTTCTTAATGGCTGAATTGGTCCCACGAAGTTTATTGCCCACTTATCGAATGCCTGTAACGACACTTGCGGGGTCAGAGGCAATTCACCTTTTCGCGACGACCTGCCCATTCTCTAACATACATCGCATGCCCTGCAATAATCCTTGGAATCCTTATGCACAGTTGGATACCATAGTCCTGCTTGTAGGATCTTTTACGCAGTTGCTCTTCCTGCATAATGTCCTCCCGCAACTCCTCCATGTGCTTGAGAGAGGATACTTTGGCGTTCACAATGTGGGACATACCTATGCAATACTTCATTTGATTCCATTTATATAAGTGCCTTGCAATAGACAAATTTGCATCCCTGACCACTAATTATTTCTTTTGTTGTGTTGTATACCCTTCAGGAGTTGTACCCGCAGAGAATAAGTGGATTATGTTTGTAAAATGTTCGTCTACGACGTGCACATCAAAGAGTTGCACATCAGGAAATCTTTCATTCAGATTTGTAGGATCACTGCCATTCTCAATTCGCGAGAGGTGATCTGGTCCAAAATTTAATCGCCCTGGCTTCACAACTACTTCAAATTCATATTCTTGAAAGAGCAACAACCATCTACAAATCCCCCCCCAACACAAGCTTGTTGACTATGTACCTCAAAGCATAATGGTTTATATACATTTTGAAGTGCGCACCCAACAAATAATGCCTGAAATTTTGGAGCACATACACCATTGCCAATCCTTCGCGCTTTGTAGTTGAATAATTCTTTCCTGCCTTTGATAAATTCTTGCTCGCAAACGCTATCGAGTGGTCAATATCACCTGCGCCTGGTTGGGTTAGCACATATCCTAATGCTATGCAGGATGCATCTACATGTACGTGGAATTCCTTCTTCCAGTTAGGGAACATTAGAATAGGCGTTGTGACCATTTTTTCCTTCAATACATCCAAACGCTTTTGGAAATCATCATCCCAACAAAACATCGCATCCTTCTTTAATAATCTCTCCACGGGTGTGGTGATCTGCACATATGATTTGATGAACATGGCCCAACGTCGCGTGCAAATGTTTGACATTCCTTGGAAGCTCCAGGTTGATAATCATGACAATTTTAGTAGGGCCTACCATCAACCCCTGCTTACAGATAACATGGCCCAAGAGTATCCCATATGGTACGCATAATATGAACTTCTTTAGATTAAGGGATATCTGATACTTTTGACAAGTATCCAACATGAGGCGAAGACTGGAAACATGCTTCTTTACTAACCCAAAAACTGTCCTATCATCAAAGTAAACCTCCAAAAACTTATGAATAAATTATTTGTAAGCTGCGACTACCACCCTGGAAGAGATTGCAGGGGCATTCTTATGTCCAAAGGGCATAACTATATACTGAAAACAACCCCATTATGTAGTGAAGGTGGTCTTACTCCGATCCTTCGACGCGATTTTAATCTGATGATACCTTGAGAACCCATCTGTAAATGAATAGGCTTCCTGACCTCCAACGTTCTCCAATACTTCATCCGTGAATGGCATAGGGAAAGGATCATGAACACAAGCATGATTAAACTTTCTTAAATCTACATGGATATGAATTTCACACTTCATCTTCTTTTCTTGAATCACCATAAGACTAACTTCGTCTGATTCTTCTACATGCTCAATAATTCCTACTGCAAGCATCTTATCTAATTCTTCACGCACTTTTTTCTTGTACTTAGGATTCAATCGGTATGGGCGCTGCTTCACTGGCTTCATATTTGGCTTTAGAGTGATCTTCATGACACCCATATCACCTACTATTCCCTTTACATCAGAGATATTTGTGGGAAACAAGTCCTGATACTCCCACAATAGCTCCGTAACTTTGTCCATTATGTCCTCATCCCTGTAATCACCTATATCTGTGAACTTTGGTTGCGCTTCCAACCCAATGTTCACCTGCTTATTTTTTAAGGGCTTTGAGATGTCAGGGACTTCCGCCTTAGGCCCCGCGACTTCATGTTGTCATTCTAACTCAAGAATAGTGATGTTCCTAAGATCTTCTTCAACTTCTTCTGTGGTCACATTGTAGCATTCCAGAGCGTGGCGTAGTTGTGTACTCCAGTCTGGTTGTACCCACGTGACAGGTTCTTCAGGCATTCTGAATATGGCAACTTTGATCTCCTTTAAGGCTTCGTCAATACACTCAAATCCATCCTCAAAACTGAAAGTTAACATAAAAATTTCCTTGAGAACATCCCACTCTGTGGTTTTATGTCGCAACTCTGTTTCTAGATACTAGTTCATCGTAATAGTATCCAAAGTGTGGCAGAATATGTGAACCCATTCTGGCTGTGGTTCTTCTCCCCATGCTTTCGCCATCGAGCCAGATGCTTGCGTGGATCATCTTTTTCTGTATATTTCTATGTAATGTAGGTATTGCTATATCCGAATTGCAACTTCATCATCCTTCGATATTCCTTCTAGTATGCAAAGCTTTTCTTATGTGTGCCCCATCATCTGGAAGGCATGGCTCTAAGCACGATGTCTAGTTCCTGAAACTAATGTTCCTACGGTACATCCCTTTCAAATTTATCCATAAATAAATTTACATCTTCTAAACCATCATAATACGGTAAGTTGCATACCTCAGTAGATATATATCAGAGTGACTTAGTGAGCTTGTTATCACAACATTGATACTTCATGCAATCTGTTTTTCCAGTGCTCAAGCTCCTCATCTGAATCCGAATTGCAGGAGCTGTCCTTCTCCCAAGTAATTCGTCCATCTGCCATAGGGTTGATCCAATCCTAATCTCACGTAGTAAGATTATAGACTTCATCAATATTATATTCCTTATAATAATCTCAGATTGGTTCTGCACCCTCGTCCAGATCCAATGGAACAATAACCCTTAGTTGCTTCTTCTCAAATGTCATGATGCACTTCTTTAGGTTAATGACTGCATTCATATCAAATGCCCAATCAATTCCAAGCAGTGTCAGGTATGGATTATTGTCATCCACTATTTTTATTACTTCAAAATCAGTTATGGTGCATGCCCCCTCAATATCCATAATTACTCCATGTAGACACCCCATAGGAATAATCTTTTGCTGATTCACCATTCTCAACTAGATCGGGGACCATTGTAGTGCTGGTTTTCCCATTCTTTCCCAGGTTTGTTTCGGCAAAACATTTGCATCAAATCCTAAATCAAGGATTACCTGGTCCATTTCAGACTCTCTAATCTGGGCAGTCAATCTCTTCTTGCGACTAGTGCTTTTCTTACCTTGGTCCACCTTATGCACTGCACACTGTTCAGGCTGTTTTCCTTTGAGATAGCCTAAGGTCAATTGGTTATGCCAAAGCATCTATAATTTTTTGTTGATTTTAATGATTTGGATGACCAATGAATTGTTTATAAACAAGTGCTTTAAACTTAGAAAGATTCTTAGTAAAATAAAAGGTTGTTCTTTACATACATATGGTTATTTTGATTTTAGGTGGATGGATAAGAAGAATGTGTAGAGGTATAACTAATTTAATATTCAAACTGAGTATTTAATCATTTATAAGAAGAAATCAAGAAAATAGTGTTTCCTTGATCAACAAAATATAATTAAACTATTACAAAAATCTAATGTAATTTAAGTTCAAAGAGGAATTTACAATAATAGATAGTTCTGCAAATTAATCTCTTATTTAAATTACAACTTCATAGTGGATTCAAAATGAAACTAATATTCAATTAAAGTTTAAATCGAATCACTGTAAAAGAATTAATTTATAGGAAGAAGACATAATGAAAAACTAAGATGAAAGAACTCACTGAGAGACAGACCATATGATGCAAATCCAGAATCTTTTATTATCTCAAAAATGCTTTAGCTTAATACAAATCTGTGCAATAATTGGTTCAAGGGTTCAACCCTGAATACTTAAAAAAAATGAAGTATTTAAACAAAATTATAAAAATATTACAATAAATGCCTAAGTGACACGACATTCTATTATTAACTTAGAATTAACAGAGAGGAAGTAATTTGATCAAAAGGAATGAACCTGAACATCTGGCTGTGTTTTGAAGGAGAGTAGTTGCTGAGTGGCCACTATTCAAGTGCTGTGCTGGTGAAGCTAATCTGTCCTTTAATCATAAAATTCACACAACTTTTCCCACCATTCTTCACCTGGAACAACTATCTTGGTTACCTTGCGGTAGATTTCATCTAGCTCAGTATACCGAGCGAAAATGGGTTTTACAGTAAAAATATGTTTTATCTCATGTTGAATAAAACATATGTTTTTAATGGCTTCTTAAAATGATCTGCCTATCATAGAACCTTTGATGTTGGAGGACTTAGCTGTATCCTTAGCAATCTCCTTAAGCTTCTTCATGTAGTCTTCCCTAGTCATTAATTTACCATTGATTACAAACAGTGAAGGCAGACCCTTCTTGTTCAATGCATCAATCCTAGTGAAAAACATGTTAACTGCTAGCTCTAGAGTGTGACATTTCTTTGTCAGCTGTACAACTAAGTTCTTCTTTGTCAGAAATTTCTTCACCTCTAGGATGGTTTCTGTTCTTTCATCCACTCCTATATCATCTAGCTCATATATGTTTTTAGAACTGAGGAACTTTATGATGCTGTTCGTTGTAGCAATAATTTCTCCTGGTTGAGCATTGATATTGGCGATGGTCTACTTTGCTTTCTCCATGAGTTCATTTTGTTAAATAATCTGGATACATGGCCAAATTTCATCTATTTATTCAATGATATTATTCCAGATGATTTCTTTAAATGACCCAATGTAGAGGCAATAAAAGACTCAGCTGCTGACTTCTTCCATGCCTCTATCTGATTTTGAGTTCTCTGAAGCTCTGCTGCATGAAAAATCTTAGTTTTATGGTGATTATCCTCTAGAAGTTTCACTTGATCCTGCAACTTTTTTATCTCTTCAGTCTAGAAAGACATGTTTTGTATTGCATTGGCCGACTGATCTGCAAAATCTCCTGTACTTGTTGCAACATATATGGCTATAGGAATGGCTATGACAGGAAGTGCTTCCAAATGGACAACAATGTTTTTAGCAACTTTCTCCTTTTCTTTAATCAATTTCTCCATCTTTGTCTCCATTTGTTTCAGCTGTGCAGTCTGCTCCATGATGAGCTTCATCATATCTCCCTTTTGAGTCTCTGTCTCCTCAATATCCTTGGCCAGAGGATCTTCTGTAGCTAGCAGTTTTAACTGCTTCCTTAATTTTGCTATGTCTAAATTCTTTTTCTTCACAAGTTACTCTACAACATTGATGTTTGAAGGGTCTTGACCCCGCAAGTCCTCCGGGGATTAATCCTGGTGCCTTTGGCAAGCATAGAGACCTTCTCCATCTTCAGCTGTGATTGGACATTTGCTAAGGTAACCTGTAGTTTTGATAAAGTCATAGCAGTGTTAGTAATAGTTGAAAATATCATTCCCCTAGTTTGCTTATGCATCTCCATTTGGTCAACGGGATGTATATCTTTTACATCAAACTCAAAGGTTGTCTTCTTGTAGTCTGATGAGGCCTTGGGCTGGGGAACTTGTGCTTGGAGGATTGCTATTTGCATTTTTCCTTTTTTTCTGAATCAAAGGCTAACAATAGCTTGCTTTGGGCACCAGAAGTCTTCTTCTAGAACTGGTTGTAGGTGTTAATATTCAAGGCCTCATTCCAGACTTTTATCTCCTTGAATATGTCCATAATACTCTTCTCTGTTTCCCATGAATTAGATGTGTTGTCTGCATAATTTGCTGCTGCTCCTGTGAAGTCATGGAGGTGGTGGGAGATAATGTTGTCTGATCACCTACTAATGAGGAAAGAAGTGGCTCATTAGTGGTGATAATGGTCTGCTGCTCTAAGTCCTTGTTGAGGCTTAGTCTGAAACTAAGCTTGGCCTTCTTTCTATACATTATCTTAAATCCTTCACTGAAAATTTTAGTCCCTAAAGGGGACTCTTGTTGGCATTATGATACAGGTGTTGTCCTTGATGGCAACTCACTCAGATGAAAAATCATAGTGCAACATGTCAAGAGCAAAGAATTAATGATCAGAGAGAGGTATACGCAGGTTAACCTTGATGAAAGGGCGTATACATGCAGGCTAGCAGAACAAAAGGCGTGTATGCATATACATGCACTTTCACGCAAGAAAAGGCACGTAAATGTTGGAGAACTAAGTTTTTGTCCGTGGTATTTGGTCCATGGTATTTCGGTATTTGGTCCATGGTATTTGGTTCGAGGTATTGACCCCAGGTATTGGGTCCAAGGTATTGGTTCTACGTAGTTTTGGACCATGGTATTGGGAGAGGCCTAAACCTATATAAGGAGAAGATCATTAGGCCAAGAAGTGTGTGCAAGTATTGAATATCTGATGAAGTGTGAGATCCAGTATGCAGGTTATGGGTTTGTGATGTTTTGCTTGATCTAAACCAAGGATGCACCTATGCAATTGAAGATGGATGATGGATCGATATCATAAGGCTTGGAATGTATTATCATTATGTGGTTTGATCATGGATAGACTAGATATGAATTATTGATGCATGTTTTATTGTATAAATGTTATGATCTGGGTATGACTGATGTTTGGTATAGCTGCAAAGTTTTGAGTTAATAATTGTAGACTTGTATGTGGGGTCGCTTTGGTAAAAGCGCATATACACGCAGTTTCGGCTCATCGGAGTCGCGTATACTGTTTGAAGTATGATATTTGAAGCTGTAGATTGGATCTGGTTGTTGTTGCAGAGTTATGGGTTCTGATTTATGTTTTGGTGATTGTGTTGCTGACAGGGCTTCAGTGATTCAGTTGTTGGGTGATTCAGAGATTGATGATGTAGATGTGGTTGATGGTTGCAGTGGTGATTGATTTTATGCTTTGAAGTTATTGATGGATCCAGTATGAAAATTTATGAAACTGTCCCTGGAAGAAAAGAGAGGGTTGTAGCCTTCTGTAGGCCAGTGCCTACATACTGTTAAACATATTGGCCGGTACAAGAGCCAGGGGGTTGGAGCTCCCTTCCAGGAGCAGCTAGAAAACGAGTGAAGGTTGGAGCCTTCAGTAGGCCGGTGCCTACGTACTAGTAAACGGATCGGCTAGTACAAGAGCTAAGGGGTTGTAGCTCCCTTCTAGTAGAAACTGGAGAAAGAGAGAAGGTTGTAGCCTTCTGCAGGTGGGTGCTTTCATACTGGTATGAGTCTGCGCTAGTACAAGATTGTAAACATGTTTCTCTTATATTAAAGAAAACAATAGCAGGTGGCTTTTGTCCCGCATTGGGTTTCCACCTTATATCATGGTGTTCATGTGTGCTTCTTATGTGTGATGATCTGTTCTGTTTTACTGCACCTGTTTACTATTCATATGGTTAATGAAGTTCTGATGCACTGATTAAAGATAAACATATAATTGATTAACTGAATCATAAGTTTACTGGATATACGCTAGTTGCATTAAACATAGTTGCGTGTACACGTGGGTTCCCTTAACTGTAATAGCGTATATGTATCTGAGTATGAAAATGAAAAAGTTAGTGATTTGCTAACACTGATTCACCTGCCCCCCCCCCCCCCCCCCTCTCTCAGTATTATTTCCAACAATTCCTCTTTGCTTCTTGTTGAGTCCCAAACTTACACCTTCCCTACATCCCTTTTTAGCCTTTTTCTCCAGTTACCTGAACCTCTAATCTATCAAATCATTACACAATAGTTTAAAATGAGTATATAAATGGTTTCCTAACTATGTTTTGTGACTGCTGCTTGGTTTAGATTTTTGTTCAAACATCCGCGGAATCTGTCACTTTCCGCAGCCAAAATCAGTTTCCGCACCCTTTTTTTTAAACTATATGCTACAGGTGTCTATTGAAGAACTTAGCCACATGGGCAAGTCATAAAGGACGTGGACATGGAACATGTCCCCTTGGTTCAGCCAAATCATCCATAGAAGCCCACGGTCAAGGCCGGTCAAACGGTGGTCAACACAAGGAGTTAAGCGGTGGCACGGCTCTGTTTTCAGCATGAGGAGGATTGCGTGGCAAGGTCCTGAGTTTTAGGAGGTGTATTAACACCTAGGGACTGCTCATCGACCGAATCCAAAAAACCATCTCTTGGATTTACTGTCCACAGCTACCATGCTGCTATAATTCCGGCTATTGTATTTTACGTGCTTGGCTACCAGCGCAGGCCGTGTTAGTTTGTTATGTATTTTCTGCTATAAATGACGCATCTTCATATGCATATAGGCTAGTAGTTGCTGTGTGTAAACTTGACTGTTGTACGAGCCTTTGAGCCGAGACTTAGTCTCTATTTTATAAATGCTTTGCAATATATGAGAAGACACTGATTTTGCATTCAATTTCGTGATTGGTTCTGATTGACCGAGGGTGCAGAGGGCCCCTGTACACCAAGGTCCTGTAGTTGATGTACAATTTTATGTTTTTCTTCATTTTACGCTCTTGATATCATAGATACTTGCTGTATATATTAACTTGCTCATGGTTTATGTCATTTGCTGTTCATAAGTCTCTTTTATGCTTTTATTTGATTGTTAACTGATCAATGTTTGCATTTCAGGTTTTAATAGGAAGCCCGGGCAGTACATATAATTTTTGATGACTAATGACATAATGGGATTATCTTGTCCTACTGCTGATTTGTTTTATTGGTTTTAATTCCAGCATTGTTTATTTCTTAGTTTTGCTTTGTTCATTTACTTTTCTGCAAGTTAGTGATTAGACTATTCATATCATTCTTCAGTTACCAAATTATGAGGGATTATAGAGTGAATGTGTAGCTTAATCTTAGTTTTATTTCATGCAACTTAGATATCAGATCATTCAATTTGTGTATGACTACTTCCTATAGCCAGAGCGAGTCAAATGGTGAGGGGTAAAAAATGAGTTGATGTGATATGATTAGTTTACTTTGCTTTCAGTCTTTAAATTGCTTTGAGTTCAGTCTTTTCTCTTCTTTATAAAAACAGCAAGGATACTGGGTCCCATAGTCATAGTTCACTATTTTGTTAATTAAAATCTAGACACATCTTGATTTCATCATTGTAAAATTTGAACACCTTTGGAACACTTTGAAGTTTGGAAATTATTCATTGAATACAATTGTCCATACTTGATTACTAGAATCACCATCTCACACACCATCTCACATTAGGAAATAAAAAATAAGATAAATCCAAAAACAAACCAAAAACTAAAAACGACAAAGAAATAAGAAAATGGTTATCTTGCATACATAGTGCACTTCACTTCAACAGTTTATGACTCCCGGATTGAAAATTTATATAGCAATTTAGAACACACCAAAATTGACCAAACAGATGGGATTGACTACGATGAGACCTTTTATCCTATTGCAAGGTGCTCATCAATCAGATATATATTGGTCCTATTAGCACAGATGGGTTGGAAAGATGCATCAGATGGATGTGAAGATAACATTCCTTAATGGCATGATTGAGGAAGAGGTGTACATAGAGTAGCCTGAAGGTTTTCATACCTTCAATTGTGAGCCGCATGTGTGCTAGCTCAAGGGAGTGTTGTATGGGATGAGGCAAGCACCCCATTCTTGGTACACCAGGATAGATAACTACTTCACTAGGTTGGGTTTCACAAAGAGAGAAGTGAATGTGAACTTGTACCACATAGTGGTGGAAGGTAAAATGTTGATCATTGTACTTTATGTTGATGACTCATACTAGAAAGAAATGATCAATTGATCATGTCTTGCAAGGAGGAGCTTGCAAGAGAGTTTGAGATGAAGGACATGGAGCTCATGCATTACAATTTTGGCATGGAGGTATGGAAGGGAGATGGGGATTTTTTTATGTTTTAGGGAAAGTATGCCAATGCGATACTCAGGAGATTGTGTATGGAGAGCAACAAACCAATGGAGACTCCTCTAGTAGGTAACTGGAGGAAAGAGAATGATACTTCAGGGGAAGTAGTGGAAGCTATTATTTAGAGGCAGCTTGTTGGTTCACTCATGTACTTGGTGAACACACAACTAGATATGTGCTATGCAGTTAACCAACTTAGTCAAGCGATGGTTAAGCTTTCCAAGATGTATTGGAAGAAGGAAAAGAATGTGTTGAGATACCTCAGGGGCACTTATTTGTATGGATTATGGTATAGACAGAAATAGAGATTGAATCTTCAAGGCTTCACAGATGCATATTTGGCGCAGAATCCATTCGAACAGAAAATGACATCAGGAGGGAATTTCAGTATTGGGTCAGTGGTTGTTTCTTGGTACAATAGGAAATAGGGATCAAATGCTCTCAGTTTGGCAGAGGTAGAGTACATGGTTGTGAGTCAAGTAGGAGGTGAGGTCATCTAGATGAGGAAGATCCTGGGTGGTTTGCTTGGTTGGTATATGCATCCAATTATGGTTTGCTGCGATAATCATAGTTGTATCAAACTCTCTGAAAATCCAATTTCTCATGATCGATCCAAGCATATTGATATATGATATCATCACCTCAGAGATTTTGTATTGAGGTGAATTTTGTTGTTAGATTAAATTCCCATAAAGGAGAAAGATGCTAACATTTTAACAAAGGCATTGTCAATATGTAAATTCAAGTTTCACAGAGATAGGATTGATGTAGCTAATAATCCATTTCTTGTTGAGGGGGAGTATTGAGAAATTGCAACAAGAAATTCTAGTTTAGTTTGTCCTTGAATTAATAAACTGAGAATTAAAATCGAATTCTATTCCCATAGCAACTTGTAAATAGTTAATTAAGTTTAATTACCTTAATTAGCTTAGGAATTTCAAGTTGGAAGTTGTTCTAAATTCATGTCTATGTTATCCCTAAGTTTTAGGGGTCCAAGATGAGTTTAAATTGTTAGTTGTAATTAGATCACTTAGTTTACTGAGTTATGTTCAGTTAAATTGGTTCCAAATTGTTTGTGGAACTAATAGAGATTTAACAGTTAATTGGTGCACTAGTACATCCACAAGTGTCACTCTAGTTAATTGAATATTCCCTTATTAGAAACTCATGCATGTTGATTATGAGAAAGACCTGGTTGAGACTAGAGTGTAGGGATAGTGTACTATTAGTTGTGTGATTTACTAAGTTGTAAATATCATGCATGCAATCAGAGAAGGAACTATGTTTTGATTGTGCATTTTTGGACTCATGAATTTCCTTTAAATAAAGGCTATTCATCCTAGGAGTAACGTAACAGATTCAGGTATTGAGGAGCTCCAGAATTGGCTGAGTGTTGGCCAAGAGCTTGCTTATGAGCTGATAGATTTGAGCATACTTGTGTGGAATTGTTATAGTGAGAACAAGCTTTGTATCTTCACTCATATTTCTAATATAAAAAATACAAATAGTGATATTTTGAGAAGTGGATTTCCCCAGATACTTCTTGTGGTATGTGCCATTGATTTATCTTCTTCTTTTTCATATTTTTTTCATTGATCTATTGGCTTCCGTTGGTTGAAAGTATAAGTAGAGTCTTATACTGTGCTTTAGTACATTGCATGAGCTTGTGAATCTGCATAATTTTCTATAGTAAGTAAGATATGAAACACATCGAAAGATGATCTCAGATCAATAATGGTTCTCCTATCATTTAGATGTCCAACTCCTTGGTGATTTAATACACAGTGGGTTCTTCAATTTCACATTTACTTCCATTCTTTCACATTTCGCTTACTAGAAAATTACATTGCATCCCTCGAATAATTCTTAAGGAAATTCCTTGGATACCTATTTTACAAGGATCTTAGACACAACAGATATCAATGGCACACAAGTCAAAATACATAGAGACAATATAGAAATAGAATATTATAGAGGTAGTCATAAGAAAATTTTAGCACATAGAAAATATGAGAGGACTTTCACATATATGGAACATAGGACACCAAAGCGAGAAATAAAAACATAATTCTTATAGTTATTATATGACCGTAATAGGAGTTAGGAAAGTTTTTTTCCTCGGGATCCTCTATTGAGGTAAGAGGAGAGCATACACTTCTGAGTATACATGATTTAGGACACGTAGTATATAAAGATTTTACACACTAAAAGCACACTTAATATTGATGACTCTTTGGGATGCAATGCTTAAATGGTGATGTTCATCTCTTATTTATACAAAAGTTGACGTGGTGGAGGAAGAATATTGAATTACTATTACATATTCTCCTTGCTAGTATAGTGGTAAATCATATTAGACCATATTTTTAATGACTAATATTATCTTGTACAAAGTATGTTACATGGTGGATATTATTAGATCAGACAACCCACACAAACTGAATAATACAAAGTGGAGTTATTTTGGTCTACCATGAAACCATGTGATGAAATATTTTCTAAGATTTTGTGTGCATCACAATAAGTAGAAGTTATTGGATGTAGATTGTTGAGTAATTTCCTATATTTGGAGGGTCCATCCTGCTTCCTCATCTAAATAAGTTAGTAAGAAATATCTGGGATCACTGATGTCATCTATCCAAGGTGGAGAATACATACTAAAATTCCTAAAGAAAGCTGGCATATACATCTTAGGCGCATATTCATTTAATTGAATAAAAATTTATACAGGGAAGTTACTTATAACTTTAAAATGAGGATAAAAATGTGGTTCTTCCTAAGTTATTTCTCATTCTAATCCTCAATATTTGATATGGAACTAAAATGATACTTACAATTTTGTAGATTCCTCCATATCTTGGTAAATTGAATAGATGAATTATTGAGGAGTTGAAGATAAAGCCAACTCATCTCTGTGACAATATTTGTACATTAGAATTTGAAACAATGGAATACAAAGGGAGAAAGGACTTGACACTTCTCCAAATGACATATACAATGTGACATTCCTATATTTCTTTACATATCTAAACAAGGTGCAACAATCCATATAATTGATACATGTATCAAAGAAAAGTATATATCTACTATAAGGATTGTGGGTAAGACTATATATTAGCCTAATTGAAGTAAAATAAGGATCATTTAAGCTCATGTTAACCCACTATGTGATAATTGTATGGAGTACTAGAGAGGGTAAACAATATAATGTTTGACCAAAACATGATCAACACATCCAATATCTACATGAATAAAGTATGATAACCTAGCAAAAACCATAAGGAGCTTCAGGTGGTGCAAAAGTAACCCAATATTTTTTTGTAATCACTTTGATGTCTTTTATTTTTGAACTTTCACGAGTCAACATATCTACAAGAAATGCATCCTTCCCAACTTTGTACTTTATATCACAGTCATAACCATCTAGTCATATACTTCATCCTAATATTCGACGATTACCCTTCTTTAGTAATCTTCTATTTCTGAGCACACCCATCATATGTTTTAAGTTCTTTCTTACAGTAAAATCAATAGGCTTATGCAAGAGCCAAAATATTTTAATACTATTTTTTAATGCAGGTATTTCTTTATGCAATGAAGGGTATCATGTTTCTACATGTTTGAAATTTCGTAATGAATACATACAAATCTCTTCCCTAATGGTATGATTTTGTAATATAACTCCAACCAATAATTATTATTAAGCATTTGTCTCTAAAATAAGTGGGAGGTGTATATTTGGAAGATGTAACTTTTGAATATCTGGAACCTTGTTCTGAATAATTTGGACCATCTTTGTTATTTTGTTAGTCCATGGAATTATTGGATTTAATCTCTACCACAAACATTTAACATCTTTCGCTTTATTTTCATATAACTATTATACGTAGTTCAAGAAACCAAGAAATATTTGTATATGTTTTCTTTCCAATATATGATCAATTTCTACAAGGTTTTTGAGATGTGATCTTGAATTTCTACCTTTCCTTGTGATGAAATAAGGTCGAGATATTCTATCTTGGTTTGTTCAGTAACAAATTTGTATTTGTAAAAAGGGCTTCGGCATAAATCACATAGAAAGATTATTGTCGACGCGTTTCCAACCAACTAGTGTGGTTCATCGTCAGGAACCACACTGGTTGGTTCGAAACGCGTCGACAATAATCTTTCTATGTGATTTATGCTGAAGCCCTTTTTACAAATATGATGGATCACAGAAGCCTCAATTCTATAACAAATTTGTAATCAATCTTAAATAATACTAGGAAATTGTTGAAAACTTTGCTATATACAATTTATAAGTGGTGTATGCTTTCTTCTATGTTTTTAGAACATATCAATAAATCATTAATATATACAATAAAAAAATGAATATACCTAAAAATGTCTTCCAACCTTTTTAGGAATTCAGATGGAGCATTCTTTAAACCAAAGGGCATGATAGTCCATTAGTATTAACCAAAAGAAACCACAAAAGGTCGTTTTAAACTTGTCCTTAGGAGTTATGCCTATCTTCCAAAATCCACTCTTATACAAAATTTATTGAATATATTATTCTATCAATTTTTTGCAAATAAAAGTTATTTTATGGGGAGAGGATATGTGATAGGTAGTAGTGCATTGTTAAGAGCTTTGTAATTTATCACCAATATCTTCCCCCCTTTTTTTTCTCTAAATGGATATTCAGATAAAATGCAGGATAGGCCCAAGTACTTCTACTTGTTTCAATCAATATCCTCTTCAATAATTCTTCAACTTCTTGTTTGCAAGTTTGTAGTTCTTGTAGTGACATTGAGTTTGTAGAGGCTTTCTCTGGCTTTCATTGCAAATATTCTCTATAAGGAAGATCTACAAAATATTTTTCTCTAGACCAGAATACATGTGGACAACTAGATGTACATTCTTGATTTAATTTTTTTGCGATATCCTTAAGTTCTTCTTGACTATGCAATTCATGATGTCTCACTATCTTATTTATTTTTGACAGTTATTCTAGGGATCGTTCTCTTATATCTGGTTGGTTATACAATATTCTTACTGTAATATCACTTTTGTAATGAAGCCTTACTTGTTTCCCTTGAGTATCAAGAATGAAAATTTCTTGATCAATTGTGAAGTTTTTGCATCTTCTAACAAAGCTTTGGCGCAAGAGAATATCACAAATGACAATAAAATAATATAGATTTTGTATTTGCCTGCTTTCACATTTACCCAATTTCACTAGTTTTCCAGGGTAAACATGAGACAAATATTTACGATAACATGAACCGACCTCCAAGCTCCAGTTCTGGAAGTGGGGCTAACAAATTGATAACTAACAACGTCCCTAAGGGATACATGACACTAAGGGGCCAAACGACCACCGCACGTGACAAAAACTTGAGTTGGGGCTCTTTTTCACTGCCCTAATCCAACAACCACATGTATGACAAGGATAGGGTGTGGTTAATGCCTCCCATCACATGCACAACACTGCCTCCATGTGACTATAAACCAAAATATCTAGTTTAGAGGGTGTGGTCCTGAGATGTGAACCACTTTTCTAGGACAAGCTCTAGACCACTACACAAAACTGTTTGTAACTTCTGAGAGTGATAAATGACTTAATGGAAAAGCCTTTCATATAACCTAGTACATGCCTAGTCCATAATGGACATTTCGTCAAACACATGGCAAGAATGTAAGCTATAGGTCACGGATGCTTATTTGATCATAATAGTATGATATTCATCTGAGAATCACAAAGAAGGCTCTATGCCCTCTCAACATAGCTACAAAAACACTTATTAGTCCTTACATTCATCAACCATTATAAAAGTAAACAAATCATGACAAAAGCCATATATAAATCACATCATATAACCAACATATAAGAAAAAAATATTCAGCATAGAAATCGTGGAAACACATTCATAATGTCACCAACATAATCATTGCAAGTATACCTGCATCATAGTAGATGAATAACTCTTATTAATTTATGGAATTACCAACAAAGTCAAAAACTTCCATATACCACCAAACCATATATTGGGCTGAACCAATTATGTCTTTCAGTCAATCACTATCGTGCCATATTCAAGACATGTATGTGGGATTTCATGGATTAAACCAAGACAAAACCAAAATAGGGCTCTTAGATGCCAAACCACATCAACCCTCAAGCACAGTGATTCCACCTTTATAGTCGTACATCACTAATACCGAGTATATTTGTCTCTACTGAAGCTATCCAATGCTCCAGGAACTAGTAACTCAACCCACAACCTTCCATATCTCTAGATCGTTTGTCCAACTCGACTCTAGGGACTAGTAACTCAACCCACCAATGAGTCGAGAGGATTTGTCACAACCTACGCTCCAAGATTAGTAACTCAACGCAAGTTGTTCCAGGGCTTCCATAGTATTTGTTCAAACCCACATCCATAAGTAACATGACAACCAATCAGGAAAAACACTTAGTGGAAAAACCCATAACACCATGTCTATCTAGGAAAATGGCAAGGCAAGGCTAAAACCACTATAATTCCAGGCAAATATCCATGCCAGTGACAACACATAACCATAAAATGACATACATATCTCATGGTTCTATAAATAAACAAGGAAATCACACACATAACCTATTACCTACAATGTAATCCAACTATATATGTTAATCCAATTGTTACCTTTCACTTTCCTTCTTTCCTTTGCCTTCTTTCTCCAAATTCAATGCATGCCAAAGTGCTCTAGGAAATCCCCAAGAATACTCTAAGTGTGCATGAGTATGAGATAATGAGAAAATGAAAATGAGAGGTCTAAAAATGAACTGACAAAAGGTTGTGAACTGATACTTAGAAGCCTTTTTATCATTACGTCATCTATTTTTCATTTTCCTTCATTTTTCTTCCAATTTCTTTCTCATGTAAATTTGTGTCTCTTCACCTTCTTTTTATCCTATTTTCCTTTAATTTCATAAATAAAATTCCTATTATTGCCACTTTTCCTTCACTAATGCCTTTTCTAATTTCCCTAGTCATTAAGTAATCACAAGTGGTTCCCATCGCTATGATTTTTCAGACATTCAACTCGAAATATGTGTCCCATGACCTTGGTTTGATTTTATTTATATCACACCTATCATTAGTAACTAGTGAAAAAAATAAAAATTCCATGGAGGTTTATAACACAACTTAATGCACATTATTTACAATGAACAACTACCGCAAACCATGACAAACATGACAAACATCACAATCATACCACTTATTGGATATTTATAACACAACTTGTTGTCACATCTATAAAAATGTCCATATATACGTATACATATACCAAAAAATCATTTTCTTGGAATGAAGGATATAAAAGCCCTGATCTGATAAGCCATCTTCCATGTAGCTTCACTAGGCCCAAAGTGCTTTTACTGCACTTTAACCTACTCAATTGCTTAGTTCTAGAGCATAATACTTTTTGTTGTAATATATATTATGGTTCTCGCTGGAATTATCCCTCTGATTACACCCACAATATAGACCATTTAGTCACATTATCAACATATTGGACATATTTCTCAAGAAATGAAACATGGAAAACATCATCAAATTTCACTATTAGAGGCAATGAAATTCTGTAGGCCATTGGTCCAATCCTCCCAAGGATCTCGAAAGGCTCGTAATATTGATATGCTAGCTTAGCACATGATCCAATCCTCAAAGAGATATTCTTGGACTTGATGTACAAATACACATGCTTCCTAACTTGGAACTCCTTAAATATCATGTGTTTATATGCATAACTCTTTTTCGTATCCTCTGTTGTCTTTATATTCCTTTTGAGAACCAACATTTCCTATTACATGTATGCAAACATATACGGTCTAATCAACACCATATTCACTGGATCACTCCAGCTGATAGAAGTATTACAAATCTACCCATAATTGGGTAAAATGTACTTATCTTCAAGGCCTCTTAATACCCATTATTATAAGGAAACTCTACCAGTGGAAGATACTCTTCCCACTTCCATTGTTGATGCATTATGAACATCCTCAACATGTCCTCAAGAATAAAGTTTGTCCTATCTGTATTTCCATTTGTCTGCAGATGATAAACTATACTGAAGGCTAACATTGTCCCTAAACTAACAAGAAACTCCTTCCAAAATATGGAAGTGAACTTGGAATCTCTGTCTTATAGGATATCCTTGGGAACACCATGTAATCTCATTGTCACCCCAATAAATATTTGAGCTACCTCACTAGATGAATTCGTAGACTTAATTGCAATGAAGTGAGCTACCTTACTTAACCTTTTGACCATAACCATGATGGAATCATATTGTCTTGATGTACAGGGAAAACCTGTAATGAATTCCATTCAAATGACCTCCCATTTCCATTCTAGAATTAGAATCAGATTCAATATAACACCTATATGCTTACACTCTTCTTTTACCTAATGAAAGTCCAAATATCCGACAACAAACTCATACACCTCTTTCTTCAAGTTCGCCCAGTGATAGAATTTCTTAACTATTGTCATTGTATTTTGATATCCCGGGTGACCTAAATATGACTTTACATGAAACTCCCTTGTGATAAGCTTCTTGATCTCACTGTAATATGCTCCGTAAATCATATTCTTGAGGTGATAATCCTCATCCTTATCACCTTCACTCTGTTGTTGTAACTTATGCCTCAACTATTGATACTTGTCACCATGTTGTCTTGCCTGCAATATCTACTCCTTCAAGTATATCCCACAAGAACTCACTGTTGCAATATGATTCACCTGCACTCTCCTACTAAGAGCATATACAATCCTATTCTCCCTTCGATTAATGTACCTAATCTAGAAGTCAAAATCACTGATAGTAGCCAACCATCTAGCTCGCCTGACATTCATATTAGGTTGGTTAAACAAGTACTTCAACCCATTGTGATCAGTCATCAACATGAATCTCCTGCCAAGAAGGTAATGTCTCCACATCTTCAATGCATGAATGATAGATGTCAACTCAAGATCGTGAGTCACATAGTTTTACTCATGCTCATTCAACTTCCTTGACTCATAGCCTAACACCTATCCTTCTTGCATCAAGACTCTATCAAGTCCCCTCTTGCAAGAATCTATACATACCTCAAAATCCTTGTTAAGATCAGCAATCTTCAAAATCAAATTATTTTTAATCAACTTCTTCAACTACTCAAAACTAGCTACACACTCCTTAATCCATCAAAATTTCTTCCCTTTCCTTTGAAAAGATGTTATAGGATAGGAAATCTATGAGAATTTATTGATGAAACACCTTTAGTAACCTGGTATTCCCATGAATGATGTGACCTGATCCACATTCCTAGGAGCATTCCACTCCATGATAGCTCTAATATTTTCTAGGTCCGCTGCTATACCTTCCTTGGAAACAACATGTCTGAGGTAATGAAACTTTTTCTAAAAGAAACTACCCTTGTTAATATTTGCATACAAATGATTCCCTCTCAACAATCTTAACATTGTTGTTAGTTGTTCTACATTCTCTTCCTTATCCTTAGAATATATCAATATGTCATCAATAAATACTATAACAAACTCATCTAGATAAGGACACAACATGCTATTCCTAAAAAAATTGAAATTAGTTGGAGCATTAGTAAGACCGAAAGGAATGACTACAAACTCATAATACCCATAGTTTTTATGGAATGTACTTTTATATATGTCCTCTTATTTGATTCATACCTAGTTATATCTCGATCTCAAGTCAATATTTTAGAACACTACTGCTCTCTTCAAATGATCAAACAAGTCATCGATCCACAACAAAGGGTACGAGTTCTTAATCATCCCCTTGATTAGTTTCTTGAAATCAATACACAACCTAAGATTAGCATCCTCCTTCTTCACAAAAAATATTGGTGCACCCTAGGGTGACACATTTGGCCTAATGAATTCGTTATCAAGAACTTCCTTAAGCCGTGATTTCAATTCCAGCAATTCCATAGTGCCCAATATTGTAAGGTGCCTTAGATTTTGGTGTTGTTCCCAACATCAACTCAATAGAGAAGTCCACTTCCTTAAGAGGTGCTAACTCTAAAATCTCTATTGGAAACACATCTTGAAACTATTGGAAAACTAGGTACCTCTTCATGACCTCAACATCCCTAACATTCTTCCCTTTGTCATTAGTAATATGAACTAAGAATAATACACACTATTTCTTGCTACTGCGCTTTGGCTACATAACTATAACCATTCTCACTATGTAGGGTTGTTCTTACCCTACAATATTTGCCTCTCTCCATCATCATACATGCACTCAATAGCCTTACCATATTAATATACCTTAGTCCTATGAATGTACAACGAATCCATACCCAACAACATACTGTATGATTCCAATGAAATTACATTTAGATATGCTAATGTAGACATATTGTTCATCTCAAATGCATAATATCTAACCCAATGATTGTTATGAAACTAACTCACAAAAATATAGAAAATATAGATCAACGCCTTAGAATTCAACCTCTTTGAGGGAGAAACCTCCTTTATATTACACAAATAAACAATTCCTAGATGATACAAATGAAAAAACACCCTTTCTATATATAGGAGTCTAAGGGGTCACAATATAACCAAGCTAGCCTAACAATAATAATATAAAGGCACAAAAATAACAGTAGTGGGATTCTATGGGGCATAATAATAATGATAAGGGATACAATGACAATAGTAATGGGGGAATCACTAGTATTGTAGGGACCTAACATGCTCCTCTCCTTAAAAAAAGTGTTGTCCTCAATGCTTGAGTACTTCTAAATGCTTATGTATAAAATTCTCATCCTCCCATGTGGAACCTTCAACAGGTAAGTTCTTCTACTTGATTAGATACTCTGAAATTGATTGATTTTGTAGTTGTCGAGTTCTTGTTTCTTTGACTGCTTCAGGTTCCAATATGATTTTTCCTTCCTCATCAAGTTCTGGTAATATTGTTTGAATTGGAATCCTATCACCTATAACCTTCTTTAAGCAAGAAACACGGAAAATTGGGTGCACTCGGGAAGTTGCAGGAAGCTCCAATTTGTATCCCATAGTACCTATCTTTTACAACACCTTGCACTAACCATAATACTTTGGTGATAATTTATTATCCTTCTCACCTTGCTTGAGGGAAATTTATTTATATGGTTGTAGCCATAGGAATACCCAATCACCTACTTTGAAACTTATTTCACTCTGATGCTGATCTGCTTGCTATTTCATTCTATTCTGTGCTAAGGTGAGTGAGGTTATCCTTTAAGAGTTGGAGAACATCTTGCTGATGCTCGATGTGATATTCACTACTTGAAACTTAGAATTTTCTCTTCAATATGATGTCATGGATGGTGGATGATATCCATAAAGTACCATAAATGGGGTCATTTTTGTTGTAGTATGGAAGGAAGTATTACACCACCATTCAACCAGAGGCAACCAGTTGACCCATTGTGTCTGTTTATCAGATACAAAGCAACGAAGATATCCTTCCAAAGATTTTTTTGCTATCTTAGCTTTCCCATCAGATTGACGATGATATGATGAGATATGAACTAAGTAAGTACCAAGACAAGAAAATAATTCTATCCAAAAATTTCTAGTGAAAATGGGATCTCCGTTGCTAACAATAATCTTTGGGTTTCCATGTAGCTTTTGAATTGTTTCCATAAATGCAGTAGAAATTGTAGTCTCTTTAAATGGATGAGTTAATGCACAAAAGTGTGCATAATTGGTAAGTCTGTCAATTACCACCATGATAACACTTTCCTTCAAACTTGGGTAAACATGTGATAAAATCCATTGAAACCTCCTCCCAACATTGGCTTGGAATCGATTAAAGTTGTAATAGTCCTAGAGTCTTAATTGCTTCAAATTTATTTTGTTTGCAAACCAGGCATTCCACCACAAACCTTTGAATATCTAATTTAAGGCCATCCCAAAAAACATCCTTCTTAACCCTATGGTAGGTTTTTAGAAATTCTGAGTGCCCTCCTAAGGGAGAGGTGTGGAATTCCCTAAAAATCTTTTGTTTGAGTTGGGAATTCTTACATAGGTATAACCGATCCTTATACCATAACGAATCATTTTTCGAGCTAAATCTATTAGATGTAGTGGGATCTTGTTGTATCCTTTGAATGAGTGCCCACACTTCCTCGTCATTCTTACATTCATCCCTTGCTTCGCTTATCCAATCTGGTTGGATAATAGAAATGGCACAAAGAAATGCTTCCACATCCTCATCCTTTCTTGAGAGTGCATTTGCCACAACATTTTTCTTCCCTTTTTTGTAGATGATTTAAAAGTCATAGACCAACATCTTTGTGACCCATTTTTGCTGCTCTTATGAACATAATGTTTGTTCTAAAAAGTATTTAAGACTATCATGATCGGTTTTTACCTTGAAGTGTCTTCCCATTAGGTAGGGTAGCCATTTCTTAAGTGCATGTACTATTGCCAGCATTTCCTTCTCATAAATATCTTTGTGTAAATATACTATTGCCAGCATTTCCTTCTCATAAATATCTTTGTGTAAATACTTTCCTTTGATTGGATGACTTTCAAAAGCAATGGGTCTTTCTTCTTTCATTAAAACAATACCAATTCCATTTCCCGAGGTATCACATTCCACAATAAAGGTTTTTGTGAAGTCTGATGTAGCTAAGACCGATGCTTGGCACATGTTGGGTTGTGTTATATTCTTTCCATGACTAACCTATGTAGTGAACCGGGGGGTTAGAGGGGGGGCGGAGCCCCCCATTTGTTGTGCCGATTGCGTAGCGGGGGGGTCATAGAGGGGGCGGCAGCCCCCCTTGTCCTAGGGGTTTGAGGGGGGCCAGTAGCCCCCCTTTACGGGGTTTGGGGTAGTGCCCCGTGAAATTTTTTTTTTTTGGACCCTATATTAGGTTGGGCGAACCTACCTATGGTTTCCGGTCCATGGTTTTGGACACGATGGTTTTCGGTCCATGGTATTGGATGCTTTGGCATGTATAAATATGTATTGTAACATTGAAAGGAACATAATGAAAAATCAAGCTGGTAGTCCCGGTTTTGGGATCTAGGGGAAATCTCTATGCATATGTGTTTTATGTGTTATACTCTCCAATTGTTTATTTTCTTTGTTTCAGAATTCGTATGCAGGTAATTTCTGTACAGGGTTAAAACCTACATTTGGTATCGGAGCTGTTTTGGCTTCAAGGGGATGCCTTTGTTGCTGAGGGGTTTTGCTTGGGCCTGTGGTAGACCCTGTTGAGTGGGAGATTTGCGAGATCCATTCTGGTGGTGAAAGAAGATGGCAAGCAGCAAAAAGATAGAGATTGAGAAGTTCAATGGTCAGAGTTTTGAGTTGTGGAAACTCAAGATGGAGGATTTGTTGGTGGATAAAGGTCAGTGGATCATGGTAGATCCAGGTACTAAGCCAACGGGAGTGACCGATGAAGAATGGAAGAAGTTGGATCATAAGGCAAAGAGCACAATACAATTGTGTCTCAGATTCAGTATTGCTGAATGTATCACGGGAAGCTACGGTGAAGGCTCTATGGGACAAGTTAGGGACTTTGTACCAATCTAAGCCTCTGGTGAATAAACTATTCCTGTGGAAAAAGCTGTATAACCTGAGGATGAAAGATGGAGACTCGGTGACAAAGCATCTGAATGTGTTTAATACTGTGGTAAGTTAGTTATCATCTGTTGATATTAAAATTTCAGATGAAGATAAGTGCATCAGCCTGTTGTGTTCTCTACCATATTCGTGGGATAGTCTAGTTATTGCAATAGGTAGCAATGCAACTGCTTTGCAGTTTGATGAAATAGTCTCAGCCTTGCTAACGGAGGAGATGAGACGGAAAAATATGGACAACCAGAATGGTGATGCCTTGTCTGTACGAGGACGGTCCCAGAACAGAAACAAAAATAAGTCATCGAGTGGTAGATCTAAATCTAGAGGGAGATCTAAATCTCCAGGAAAACCTATAAAGGTGGTGTGCTGGAAATGCGGAAAGGAAGGGCACTTCAGAAGGATTGTAAATCTAAAGCTCCTGATAAAGGAAAGGGATCTGATGATGCTCCTTCTGCAGAGGCGAAAACCACCTCAGATGAAGGTGGGGATGTGTACTTGGCTTCTTCAAGTACACATGTCGATCATGAGGCATGGTTAATTGACTCAGGTGCATCCTTTCACTTCACTCCCCATAGAGAGTGGTTCTGCGAGTATGAGAAATACGTGGTGGTGATGTCTTCTTAGGAGATGATAGGAAAGCTAGAATCATTGGTCGTGGAAAAGTAAAGTTGAAGTTGCAAGGTGGAAGGGTTAGAACCCTTTCGGGTGTTCTGCATATTCCTGCGTTGGCCAGAAGTCTGATTTCTGTAAGCAAGTTGGATGATGCAGGTGTAAAGACAGTGTTCAAGAAGGATACCTACAAGATGGTTCGAGGAGCACTGTATTGATGTGGGGATTTCGGATTGGAACTCTGTACAAGCTGCAAGGTAGCACTGTTGTTGATGGGTGCAATAGTTCTATGGTCCTGAAAATGGAGCAAAAAATCTAGTGGTCTCTGGAGAAAAGACCATGTTGTGGCATCAAAGGCTTGGACATATTGGAGAGAAGGGCCTTCGAATACTTCATGGTAAAGGTATGGTAGAAGGTATGAGTAATAGCTCTCTGGATTTTGATTTTGTGAAAATTGTGTATATGGGAAGCAGAATCGGGTGAGTTTCCCCTCTAGTGGTAAGAGGACGAAACATATATTAGAGCTTGTGCACAGTGATGTGTTTGGACCTATGAAAGTTCCATTACTGGGTAAGTCTGTGCACTATGTATCATTTATAGATGACTTCTCAAGGAATACATGGATATATTTCCTTAAGAAGAAATCTGAAGTCTTTGACAGGTTTAAAAAATTGAAGGCTCTAGTGGAAAATCAGACAGAGAAGAAGATAAAGGTGTTGAGGACAGATAATGGTGGAGAATTTTGCAGTAAGGAATTTGTAGAATTCTGTAAGAAGTGTGATATAGAAGGACAGAAGACTACTCCATATACACCTTAGCAAAATGGAGTCGTAGAAAGAATGAACAAGACATTGATGGAAAGGGCAAGAAGCATGTTCAGTGGTGCTGAGTTAGGACAACAATTCTGGGTAGAGGCGATGGATACTGCATGTTACTTGGTCAACAGGTCACCTTCATCAGCGTTGGAGGATAAGACTCCACAAGAAGTATGGACTAGTAAGAAACCCTCTCTTTCACATATGAGGGTATTTAGATGTGATGCATATGTACATGTTCCAAAGGAGAAACGAACCAAGTTGGATTGTAAATCTGAAAAGTGCATCTTTATTGGGTATAAGGATGGTTTAAAGGGTTATAAGCTTTGGAACCCAATAAAAAGGAAGGTTCTGTACAGTCGAGATGTGGTGTTCAGAGAGGTGAAAGATGTTATTAAACATGAATTCCAACCAAAGGAACCTGTGAAGATAGAATTTAAACTAAAGGAGGAAGAATCAGACTCTGTAGCAAAGGAGGAATCAGAAGATGAAGAGCCACAAACTCCGGCTATGAGAAGATTAGTTTGAGAAAGAAGGCAGCCAGAAAGGTATAGTCCAACTACTTTCTGTTCAAATTTTGCTTTGTCTATCACTAATGATGGTCCTAGAACAGTGAAGGAAGCAGTGGATTCGGAGGATGGCAAACTTTGGAAAGAGGCCATGGTTGATGAAATGGAATATTTGCACAAAAATGAGGCTTGGGATCTGATGAAGTTGCCGGCTGGAAGGAAACCCATTGGCAGCAAATGGGTGTTTAAAAATAAGACAAATGCAGTAGGGAAGGTGGAGAAATATGAAGCTCGATTGGTAGCAAAAGGTTATTCTCAAGTGCCGGGAATTGATTATGGTGATATTTTTTCTCCTGTTTCCAAGGTAACTTCTATTAGATTACTTTTATCTGTTGCTGCTACTTTTGATTTTGAGGTAGAATAGATGGATGTGAAGACAACATTTCTTCATGGGGATTTGGAAGAGGAAATCTACATGAAGCAACCTAAAGGCTTTGTGGTAAAAGGAAAGAAAGAACTGGCATGCAAGTTAAAGAAGTCTCTGTATGGGTTAAAACAGTCACCAAGGATGTGGTATCAGAAATTTGATACATTTATACGGGGACTTGGCTTCACCAGAAGCAAAGCAGATCACTGTGTGTAGTTCAAATTGATTGGTGACCATGTTATTTACCTGGTCTTGTATGTGGATGATATGTTGCTGGTTGGAAATGACAAAGAAATTATCTAGGATTTGAAGACCCAATTGTCCTCCAAATTCGACATGAAAGATCTCGGTGCTACAAACTATATTTTGGGCATGGAAATTAAAAGATATTGGGCAAAGAGGAAGATTTGGTTAAACCAGAGGAAGTATGTTGAGACAATACTCTAGAGGTTTAATATGCAGGATAGTAAACCAATGAAGGTTCCTATTATTGTAGGTGTGAGGCTATATGCTGAATAGTGTCCCAAGACACAAAAAGAGGAAGAGGACATGTCCCGTGTTCCATATGCAAGTGCAGTCGGTAGCTTGATGTATGAAATGGTCTGTACTAGACCAGACATTGCACATGCAGTGGGAGTATTGAGCAAGTTTATATCAAAACCAGGGAAGGAGCACTGGACAGCAGTGAAGCGAGTTTTCAGGTATTTGCGTGGCACTAGTGATTATGGTTTGTGCTACCAAGGAAGACCAGGATTGGACAGAGTGTTGGATATTCATGGCTTTGTTGATGCAGACTGGGC
>APFE030408543.1:45347-61875 GCA_000404065.3 Pinus taeda
CATAGGGGGTTTGAGGCATACCCGTAACCCCGCTTTATGGGGTCCGAGGAAGTGCCCCAGAAAATTTTGGTTTTGGACCCTATGTTGGGATGGGCAGACCCACCTATGGTTTTGTGCATGATTTTCGCACATGTTTTTGGACACTATGGTTTTTGGTCCATGGTATTGGATGCAATGGTTTTCAGTCCATGGTATTGGATGTTGTGTCATGTATAACTATGTATTATAACATTGAAAGCAACTAATGAAAAATCAAGTTGGTAGTCCCGGTTTTGGGATCCAGGGGAAATCTCTGTGTATATGTGTTTTATGTGTTATGCTCTCGCATTGTTTATTTTCTGTGTTTTAGAATTCGTATGCAGATAATTTTTGTATGGGGTTAAAACCTACAATAGGGCATCAAATGTAAAGGAAAGGAAATGTGTTACTAAAAATGATTCATAGTAATATCTTCCTTTGAATAGAGTTCGTTGTGGGGTGGTATTAGTATAAGAAGTCCTCAAGTCATTACCACCTTAGGTTTATAATTCAAATGTAGGAGAAGGTTTGGAATAACATTTTAGAGTTAGATAATTGAATTATATCTATGGGAGGAAGTCATGTTTACAATTTTAAAGTAACAAGTAGGTGAAGAAGTTAACTTGCAAGTAAAAAATTCCAAAAGAGGCCCTTACATCAGGGATGGCCTCCCAAAATGTGAATAAATGATTTGTCTCTCAATTAATATAAGGGATATGGGGAAACTCCACATAAAGTGTTCCCTTAAGAAACAAGTTTAAAATTTTAGGCCTTATTGTAAAATGAAAAAGTAAATGAAGAGGTTTCATTCATGAATACAACTATCCATAAATAGTATCCCAAAAATAATAACTTATTTTCCTCTCAATTAGTATAATGGATATTGGGGTGTTGCCCACAAAGTGCTCCCTTAAGGCACTAGTTGAAAAGTTCAAGACATATGTAATTTTCATACAAGAGACAATGTTAAAATACGTAGATATGGTGGGGCCCCTTCACAACCCATTGATTGTATAGTTGTGTATAGATTATAACACAATAGGAAGGTTTGGGAAATTAATAGTTGGGTGGAATTCTCTTGCATACATAAGTAATTTTTTCTTGGAATCAACCATAGTTTCCACTTTACAAATTCAAGATCTCAATAGAACTATAAATATTGTCAATATGGTTTGTTCATAGTCACAACAATAGAGAGCATTGGTTGAGTGTTGTTAATGACAAGTCTTTCATTTCTTGAGATGTGTGTGGAGAAGGCATGAATATAGTATTGAAATAAAGTGAGTTTTGGTGTGAAAGGGGTAGGTTGGATGCTTTAGCATGATGTTCTATTCATAATTTTTAGGAGAAAGGATTAGTTGATTTTGTTCCCATTATGATAAAGAACATAGTGTTGTGAATACATTATCTTTTGTGGACAGAAGTGATCTCTCTAGTCCTATGAGAGGATCTAGCAACAAACTAGACAAACTAGTGTAGGCTTTCCTAGTTTATGTTGAAAAAGAAAAGTGAGAGAGAGAGAAACCTACCTCACTCTGATTCTAAGCACTCAACCTTTGATGATGATCTTGATCCCTTAGCTTCCAGGCTCTCTCCTCACTATTCCTTGCATTTGAATACCTGCAAGAGAGATCAAAAGACAAAAAGAGATACACGAGCAAGCATAATATAATTCAAACATAAACTACATGACAAATGAAGGAGTATCATGCTAAATGAATACAGATTTATACACTTATGGAAAGTAAATATCAGATGTATTTATTGATGAATAGAAAAGGGAAGCATACAACCATTTCCTTGATGTTGGATACCTCCTTGGTAGTGGATTCTAAGTCCAAACCAAGACCATTCAAGCACTCCTTCTCCTTAGTTAGATGGGAAACATTTGGGCATAATTTCAACATAGGAATGTAGGCAAGAAATGACCAACCATTTGGGGATAGAAGGGAATTGATTTATAGGAAGGGAGAGGGAGTTAGGGATCCATAGAAGAGGGAAGAAGGTCCACATCTCAAGGGTAATATCCTTAAAGGTAGGATCAAGGAATCAAAATTGGACAACTCGACCATATCTTCATTCAACAATATCCAACTTGTTGTTCTCAAAGATTCTAGCAAGTGAAGCTTCTCCTCCACTTTAGGAAAGATTCCCAAAAGAGGTTCAACGTGGGTTTTCCTATCAAAAGCTACGCTATAAGTGATAGATTAACATGCCGCAACAAGTTATCGACATAGGACAATAATAATGGAAATTGCGTTGATACTGAAAACTAGGGTTTTAGGCAAATTTATCTACAATTCGCTCAGGGAATCTCTTCTTCTATTCTTCAAGGATGTTTCCATATGTGTTTCATGGTGAGTACACTTTGATAGTTTTCATCATTTTGACACTTTAGGATATGGGACAGGAAGTTTGACAAAATGCTATGTAACAGATTCCCCTTAAAGCATGAAGGCAAAACATGGAGTGATGGGTGGAATGGTTTACAAGTCAAGGCAAGGACTAGAAAAAAAATAGTCAGGATACCTACAAATCAAGCATGATACAATATACATAGCTAACACCTCTGATATAAATATGCCTAATGATACATCTCTGAATAGGCATCTAAAAATATATGAATCCATGACATGGACACATCCATCCGAATTGAAGGGATCATATGTATGGATCCACAACATGGACACAACCATCTGAATAGAAAAGATCATATGTAAAGATCCACGGTATGGATAAAGCCATCCAATTAGAAAGGATCATATATATGGATCCATGGTATGGTCAAAACCATCCATATAGAGGGAACCATGTGTACAATCATGAATAACTCGTAACTCCACGGAACTTGGATTTATCAGATGAAACCCATGGTATTCATGTCTATCTCGATCCGATCAATGTACGAATTATACCATGTGAATAGATGTGTCCAAGTTGAACATGATAGAAAACCACCTGATTATAGGTCAATGCTATAAACCGTTAACATGCACGCGATAAACCACCAATAATGACAATAAATGTCAAGGTAAAACAATACAATCCACGAGTGTGAATAATGAAATTGAAGTCAAACACCTGCAAAATCATTCGATCAAAGGCCAATGATGTAAACATATCATCGAATGTGAATAACTTGCCATGGAGGCATGCAAGCTCCAAGGTACTGGAAGGGAGTTTCTAGACCATCTTCCTGGATAATGAGCTGAAGTCGACAAGAAGTGACCCATTAAAGGAGGGACCTAATGCATCCCACATCATTGAAGCGAAACAAAATATGTAGTAGAGTAGGTACGTTTGATTCAGGATGGTGGAAAAAAGGTTAGACAACATATAAATGGTAAAAAACTGCAGATGGGACTTCTCTTCAACATATCGGTGACATGACTCTGAAGTTTTCCAGTATTTGAATCATCATAGGACAATAGGTCATGATGACAATGCAGTATAATCAGATGAGAGGCAAAATGGATTCTCAAAACCCAGGAAGGCAAGTGATGAAGTGAGGATAACCCAAACCTGACATGAGAAATAGATAAGTGTCATGTTCAAGAGTGATATGATGCTTTTACAAAGAATACAATAGGTGTTCAGTTTCGTTTTTCCCCACTATTTCTAGTGAGTAACCCATTATTTTTTATTGCAATATTAAGGAGGATAGCTTATGCTTGTCGTATAAGTTCATCCTTCGGATGAATCTATCCTAGTAAGTCTAATGAGTCCTAGGAAGGAGAAACTTGGTCTCGTCATGGTGACAAGTCCTGCGTCGTTTAAGTTTTACGAGTCCGACGGAGGGGTAACTTGACATCTTTTTCATGTTTAGAGAGTTTCAAAAATAGGCAGGAAAGAAAAATTCAAAGGTCCCTTTTCGTAAATAGTCTCTTGAATCTGAAAAGGAAGAAAGTAATATCTAAGAGAACCTTTTATCCATGTGTGAAGAAGGTATTCCTTTTTCATACAATAGTCTATCTTAGTCCGGAAAAGGGTTAAACTTATGCTGAGTAGACGTCATTTCATTTACTTTAATGAGTTTGAAAGGACAAGTACTCGACAATATTTTCATATTTTGAGAGTCCGAAAAGAGCTTAAAGATGACTCCAGAGGGTTCCTTTTTCATTTATTTTTGACGAGTCTGAAAAAGTGATAAAATAAAACTCATTGATTCAGTCAAAATTAATCACTGTCACCATTTATCCATGACCTATCATTGTACAAGTGAACACACATTACCAATTTTCGAGAAAAAATATTAAAATATAAGCAAAATGTTCCCTAGATGGTAAAATATGTCACATTTGACAATTTGGAGAGAACTTTTTACCCCATTTCACTGATTTTTAGGCGAGGAGTGAGACCAATCTAGGATACCATTCTTCAATCCGCTTGCTGCAGATAAGAGATATATCATTTCTCTTCATTTTGGTTATGATTTTTGGTGTTTTCATCCATAGGATAGGCAATAAGGAGGGCTTGGAAAAAAATTGTGTAAGGGAAATCAACGCGGGTTGTATCCATCAGACCCATGGTTCTCATCTTGTGCTCAAATATGTCAATGCACTGGAAAAGCGGAAAAATATTGAAACAACTGCATTGGTGTAGATTTATTTATTTATTTTTATTTTATTTTTATTTTTATATCGATTTTGATTTATTATTTATTTTTTTTAATTTTTAATTTTTAATTTTTCCAGAAAATCCTCCATATTTAAAGATTGTTTTCTGAATTTCTGTCCATAGATGCTCATGAAAACATGTTTATGGATGTCCCACAGGTGAATCAACGAAAAATGGTGATCAAATGGAAAGAGAGAGGGCATGAAGTAGAAGATCATCAGGTAGCCTAAGACCCAAATTGTATAGATTCCCTTCGAGCATGCGGGTTACTGAAATTCTTTCAAATTCCTTAGATTAGAACCCAGATCAAGTTAATGCACAATTTGGTTGGTTGGTGGGATTTTGACTGCCAACTGTTCATCATTGGGGACCAGGAACTTGAGATCCATATCTTAGAAATATATTTCATTACAGGCTTGTCCAAGAGGGGACAACGGATTCAGCTGTCTGGCTCTCATACTAGAGGGGGAAGTATAGATATGTTGATTGCGAGACATTCCCCAAGCCCCCGGAAAACCAAGAGTGGGAAGATAGACATAAAGACCATCACCAATATCCCACTAAGAACAATTCTCCATACCATGGCCCGAATAGATGGGGCTCAGGCTTTGCATGAAGCAACAAAGTGCCATTTCCAGTATTCCATTGATTGTGTAAGCCCCACAATTTTCAACTGGTGTTAAGGATTGTTGGTTAACATGAAGGACCAACTTACAAAATGCAAGACATAGATGCTGAAAAAAATCGGCTATGAATCTATCTTGGTGACGTTCTTCTTAGAATGTGTACCATTGTTCATATATCAGTGGATAGAAGTGGATGCCCCAATGCCCAGTGATCCATGATTATTGAGGTGGGGTGAGCTGACGCCTCGACATGGAGGTGGTTAGAAAATGTCATTTCCTCCAACATTTTTTGGATGGTTGTGATAAAAACTAATCATGGTAGATGATTTGGCTTGTGCTGGAAAATATTTATGGGGATATCCTGACCTTCCACTTCCACCTAGTACATGATGGAATGATGTAGGTAAAAACTGGTTTTTAATGTTTTTTAAGTTTTTGAGTTTTTTTTGTTTCATCTGTACTGAGATTTGACACGTCATTTTTGCAAATGTTGGACCAGAGATACCTCCAAAGGTTTCTCCGATAGCGAGGTGAGTGACACGACAGATAGAGGATGCTCCCTATTAGGAGGGAGCTGACCCGATCGTAGAAGTGCAAAGCAACCTGAAAGCCTTGACAAGAGGAATTCCAGAATACATGTCTATTGACGAGGTGCCACTGTGATATCAAAGGAATACTGTAGGGGTGTCCGCTGGACTACGTCGGTTGTTGAACCGTCTCATGAGAGTTGTTTCGTGCTACCATAAGCACCATGTTGGTGGATAGTCATCTCTAGTTTTCATTTTTAGACTTATTTAGGCTCGAGAAGCCATGTGTATTTGAACACATATTTTCATATTTTGATGTAACAAACATTTTGAAAACTTTTATGTAATATATATATATATATATATATATATATATATATAATATATATATATATATATATATTTATACATGTTTCCCTTGATGCTTATAAAATGTTTCTATAAAATGTTTTTGTATTTACATATGATGAAAATGTCTATCTAGAACGTAATTAGCCAGTGTATCTGTTAATGTGTTCAAACATCTTGGAATATGTTGATAAGCGATATAATCAAAATCTCGTTCTAAGAGACGAACTAGCAAATACATTCTCAAAATATAAGGGTTTATGACATAATATTGTCTGTTGTAGTATGATGAGTTGTGATATTAATGACTAACTATCTAATTCCAAGAGCAATGGATTATGAAAAAGCTTGACAACTGCACTATATTTTACAATGTTATTAGTGGTACGACCTAAACATATGCCTTGTAAATTCACTAACTCACCATTAGGGTCATAGATTGCCTATGCGGTGCAAGATAGATTCCATGTTCTATGACATGCACCATCAATGAAACTGACATAAAGGTTCGATGACATCTGCAAAGCAAGTGGAACACGTAGTAAGTAGAGGAAACCACATTTGCAACAACAAACAAACACACCAAAAACAACTGCACATTGATGTATAATGTATCTATGTGAAATCTAGGTAGATTTCTTTTCTTCAGATGGAGCCCATTTCGAGACTTGGGTAATATGTCAAAAGAGAGAAAAACCGTAGTTTTAATGTTGGCATGACATGTAAGCATCAAGTCAGCCAATTATTGGAATGCTACACAATAATGAAAATGCCCCCATACCCCCTAGGCGAGTGAGGGTTACGAGTTAGAACATTAATGGCCCATTGCAGAAATGGGGGAACGATAAAGACTTGGTTAGAAAGTCTCATGAAGGAGGACGCAAAGATCTTAAGCTCATCGCGAGAAAAATATGCCCTCAAGTGAAAGTTTTCGAAAATCCTAGGTTGGACTGAGATTTCACTGGGCATGGTGAAGAAAATGTTACCCATGTTTCCTTTGGACAACACTTTGTGAACCAAAATAGGTGTTTGAAGTGGATGAGTCGGTACACCGGAAACAAGGATTTATAAACAAGAATAAATCTCACCAAGGCTTGGGAGAAAGGAGGAATGATGATGGGCATAATTCCATGGAGTTTCCTTGAGAGACATAACTTCTGCGATACTTTCATCAGTTGGAAATGTCTCATTCAAAGGATATGGAGAATCCCAAAAACTGAGCCAGGGAGATTGCAAATATGCGTCTAGACTCATACTGAAATGATCATGAATTTTAGAAGTAGCTGCAGAAGCTGAAACAACACCTGATATTCTTTCTCTATGGGGCTAAGTGGCATAACATCGCCAAAATCGTCAATTTGATCAGGACATGGAATGACTCAAGGATCGTGATGATTTGAGACCATGTTAATCAAAGCGATATTTTGGAGGTGGCAGGGAAAACATTCCCATAAGGGAAGAGTCTTTGAAAAGACCCACCTCAACGCTCTCGTAAGAGATATTGGAATTCCCAACATATGGCACATTTCCATTTGAGGAGTTGGAAGAGAAAAAGGCGAGAAAATCGATAATGACTATTTTCACTTGATGAGGAAAACTGATGCAGGAGCATCTAGGCCTAGAAAACAATGTGATGGTGTGGTCACATGTTGTGGCTAATGAAAGCTTGGAGGAAGAATTGGTTGTTTAATTTTATTAATTGCAAAGTATGTAAGTAGTTAATTGTTGCCTAATTCTGAACAGAATTGGGAATAAGTGGCAAGTGATCCTCCCTGCGTGGAGATCAAGCCAAGTAGTTATATTGATTAGTTAGGGTAGGATATGATTTCTAAATATATAGTGAATTCCTTCATATGTGGAAGGAGACTGTTAGATAGAGCAGATATGTATTTTCCTATCTTTTCTGAAGAGACAGAGAGAGAAGAGGATTCGAGAGGATTCAATATGGGATTGTAAGCCTACAGGCAGATTAGGAAAGCAGAGGTTCTAATTAGAAGAATCAGGTCAGAGATGGATGGAGAGCCTCAAACATATAGTTATGTGTTTATATGTTATTTACAAAGAGTTGATTCTGCATGTGGAAGAGTGTGATTCATTATTAATGATAAATTCTGTTGTATTAGTGATTCTGGTTAACATATGTGTCCAGGTGGAATTCGGTGAACACAGAGAGGAGAGTGAGACAAAGGAATTTTATATTTAGCATTTTTTAAGGTATTCTATGTGTATATGCATTAATCACTTAAAATTCCATTTGCAGGCATATTGATCGACCATCGATCACTATAAGGATCGATGTCGATCCATTGATTAATTGAATGACAGTAATATGGATGTCGTAATAGAGTATGGTAGAGGAAGGTGTTTTAATGCAAAATCCATTAATTGCGAATGAAACTAGTTAAAGATGAATAGATGGAGTTGATGCATAGGATCCACTGGGTCTGTGAGATCAATAGTCCAGATCATGTCACATGGAGCAGAACCATAAATATCGCATTGACAGAAACCCATTGGAATCATATCAGAATCAGCCAATGAGAAGTGGCGATTGCGATATTGCGATTAAGCGTTAGCCATTGGATCAGGTGTCAGATCGACAGTCCCGATGTGATTGCTAATTGCATATCAGAGAGGTCAAAGGACTAGCAGTAATGGATGTTGCGATAGTGATGTGCAAAGGGTCGATATGCCGATAACGATAAAGTGTCGATCGATGATTGGAGGTTTCAGAAATCAGAGTGCCGCCCTGTGGAAATTTTAGCAAGGAGCAGACCCGATGATCATTCTAAATGTGATTTTATAGTTTTTGAGATCTAGCCTAAGAATTTATGGTCAGGTTTCTATGTGGTGCAGTGTATTTCGATATTATGTGTCTTCAATAGTCGCGATAGTGATACTGTGATAGATCCTTAGGAAGGGGCGATGAGCGGACCCAAGGGAATTATAGGTGCGGGTGAAATCCTTTTGAAGTCTAGCCTTAAGGGTTAAGGTGGGTTTTTTTGTGTATTTCCTTGTATTTCAATAAAGTGGCATAGTCTCGGGGTTTTAAAGGAAAAGGCATATAGATTAATGCTTCCGATATGTATATGTGGGAATGAAGCTTAAAAGGATTATAAGGGTGAATGAGTCCCGATAAGGTGTTTAGGGTGTGGTAGAAATATGGTTGCGTCATTTTGGTATCAGAGCAAGGATGTCTTTCTTAGGAAGGTTATGATTACAAAGGTATGAAAGTAGTAGCAGTTGAATCAATGACAAAGTTTGGCACAAGACTACAATAGTAAGGTTGTAGGAAGAACTTTGGAAGTTCTTAGAGATTGTAGGAGAACCTCATTCTAGCTGAGGCTTGGAATAGATAGGGACAAAAGAGTCCTTAAGAGTAGTGGGTGTAGTAACCAGAGAGAGAGCAAGAGTGCTCAGTGCAAGTTCTAAGGAAAGAGGACTTGGAGACCAGGGAGAGGAGAAGCTTGGTGAGAAGATCAACTTAGAAGGAAGTTGATTGGTTGTAGGTGTAGATCTCACACAGAAGAGAAGATGGCTATGGAAAGTCATATGGAAGGTTCAGAAGAAGGCTACAAGATGAAGGAGAAGGATGCTCAAATAATCTATAGGAAATAGATGAGTCAAACAAATTTGACAAGGAAATAGCTGAGATAAGAGAAGAACTCAATGTGTTAGTAATGCTACTAGAGGAGAACCAAAGACAAGGTTGGGTATTGAAGAGGAAGCCAGTTGATCTAATACTAAGATCGAAGACAATTAATAAGGTATTACAGACTCATGTGCCTAGATTTGTCTATGTTATTTTATTTAATGGATCAATAAGATTGCAAAATACACAGACAATGAAGCAGTAAACAAAAACATAATAGACAACACATAGCACAACGAATTTAATGAGGAGTTCACCCAATACTCCTGGGATACATCTCCTGGTCCAGCTTTTAGTGGTGGCCTCTCTATTATGTCTTCAAGTAGAGTTTTACAATAGTATGAGCTCAATTTGAGACTCAATACACAACAAATATAATAGTAAGAGTTTTCTTGAACCTCTCAAGTCTTCTCTGAGTACACAGACTCTCTTAATCACTCCCTATCTCTATCTTAGCTCTGTCTCAACACTGCCTGTCCTGTGTTCTGTTTTCTATGGCTTTAAAGTCAAACTGCGCTGCCTATTTGTTTCAACTCCTCGGCTTTCAGTCTCCTCGTCCTCTATCCACTCAAACCATTTTCTAAGTGTTAGCAATCATTGCTAAATTATTCTAAGGATGGTGGCCACCTGTATTGTAATGGAATGATCTTCGGGCTTTTGAAATCCTTTCGAAGGCCAAAAATGATCATTTTCTATTTTACATAGAGAAATGCTACAACACTGTGAAATTTCGCCAAAACTCTATTCATTTCGGACTTCAAAAGTCCTTAAATCTCTCCTATTTTCCTATCGGGTCCATCCTCATCGCTATCATAAGTTGCTTCAACCTTTCTCCTTTGTATTTTTAAAAATAAGTTAAAATCATGAAAATAACATAAAAATGGCTTTCCCCCGAACTTGAAACAATATATATTTCCCTTCACGAACCCTTTCAGGTCTAGTTCTTATCGCATCGCATATATGTATGTGTGTAGACCCCGCTCCATAACGTTTCTTTGATTGCAATATTGCGATGGGATTAGTCGCAATTGCATATCGTGATAGCCCTGAGCCATTCTAAGCGCTCTGTTGTGGTTGCTGATTGTGATGTTGTGATGCAACGTGAGCCATCGATCTATGCGCTTGATGGACGGTCCTCATTGGCTCCATCGATCGCCATCACTACACGCATATGTTAAGTGTCGATATCCGCTGTCTGCCTGTGCCGATTGTGATTGCCGATCAGATCTAGACCGTTAATTGCCCAACTCTGACGGCTACTGTGCATTCATTGTTCACACCTCCAATACTCTGTTTTTTCATGGTTTTCTCTTGTTTTTGCCTCCCGATAGTGTTTTTCTGCCATTCTGAAATGTTTTGTCATGTGATTTTCGTTTTTTTGTCTTTTAAATGATTTTAAGAGTTTTCAAGATTTAGAGAGTGTTCTTGGATCCATTTGGATCACACCTTCCCACTGAAAAGGCTTTTGGACCACCAAAAGTTACAGCTGCCTCACTTGCCCAATCTCTATCCATTTTGCATTGCTGGGTTTTGGACCTTTGAGCCTGATTCTAAGGTACTCAACATCCCCTCTGTGCATGGTTCACTTTCCTGTCGAGAACTGTATCTTCCTGCAGCTCATTGAGATATTCAGGCAACAGATCATCAAAAGAAGGAAATTGACTTTCTTCTTCGGTATCTTCAATTAATGAAGGTTCAAACAGTCTTAAGTTTTCTACATTTACCACTGAATAGATGTGCATATATGCTGGCAGATCAAGTCGAAAAGCATTCTCACCAATCTTCTCAAGTACCTTAAAAGGCCCATACCTTATTGGCTTCAACTTCTTTCGTTCACCTTGCATTCTGTCCTTGTTGATATACAACTAGAATTGATCGCCAACTTGGAAGTTGTGCTCCACCCGATGCTTATCATGCCTTGCCTTGTACTTGGCTTGGCTCTTTTCTAGCTATTCCTATAATGCATGGTGAATTTCTTGGATCTATTCAATGAACTTGGTTGCTTTGTCCACATCACTGTGTCTAGCAACTACTATGTCTTTTTCAAAGACAATATCCAAGGGAGACCTTGGTATAAAACCAAAACAGGTCTCAAAAGGAGATCTCTGTGTAGAAGAATGTTTAGCATGGTTGTAAGCATGTTGCACATAACATAAATGTTCATCCCAAAGCTTGGGATCCTAGCTGCAATAACCCTTGAGCAATTGGATCACTGTCCTGTTGATTACCTTTGTTTGGCCATCTGTTTGTGGATGAAAGGCTATGCTCTTCTTCAGTCTAGTGTCCATTAATTCCCACAGACTTGACCAAAAATTCCCAACAAATCAGGAATCTCAATCAGATATTATGGAAGTGGGTAACCCAAAATGCACCCAGACATGTTGAGAAAACAACTTCGCTATTTGTTTAGCTGTAATATGCTTATTACAGGGTATTAAAATACACATTTTGCTGAACCTGTCCACAATAACATATAAATAGTCATGTCCCTTTCCAGATTTTGGCAATCCCCCAACAAAGTCCATGGAAAAACTTTCCCAAGGACGGGAAGGGACTGGTAGTGGAGTGTACAAGCTTAGTTTTCTATCACTGGGCTTACTTTTAGCACACATGGTACACCCTCTTACATATCTAGAAACTTTTTCATGCATTCTTGGCCAATAGCAGTATCTTTGCAGCCGTGCAACTATTTTATTTACACCGAAATGACCTGATATCAGAGAAGTATGTGCTTCCCTACTTATGTTGACTCTTTCAGTTTGTGGAATGCATAACTTTCCCAAATGATACAAGAGTTGGTCCTTAACATAGTAATCCAATTCTTCTACCTTTTTGCCATTACTTAAAGTTGCATATACATATTTAAAGTCTATATCTTAAGCATATTGTTCATTGCAACTTTCATGCATTACTGAGTTATGCTTAAGTATAGTAGATGCATTTATGACTGGTCTAGACAACATATCTACAACTTTATTGTGTATGCCCTTTTTATATCTGATGACTAAATGAAACTGCTGTAGGAAACCCATCCACCTATAGTGTCTTGATTGCTACAATTTAGTTTGTGAGTGCAAGTACTGAAGTGGCTGATGATCAATATGTATAATTGTTTCTTTTCCCATTAAGTAATGTTTCCACTTTTTCACACTCTGGACTAATGCATACAATTCTTTATCATATGTAGGATAATTAGCTACTGTAGAATTAAAAGTCTCTGAATGGTAGCATATGGGTTTACCGTGTTGCATCAACACTGCTCCCATGGCATAGTCATTGGCATCTGTTTTGATCTCAAATGGTTGTTGAAGATTTGGCAATGCTATTACTGGTGCTATACTAATTTTTTCTTTCAAGATGTTGAATGATTTATGCTATTTGCCTCCCCACTGAAACACCTTGTTATTTCCTATTAAAGCATGTAAGGGACCTGCAAATAAGGAAAAGTTAGCAATAAACTTTCTCCAATATTGTGCTGCTCCTAGGAAGCTTCTAACTTCTGTAGCAGACTTGGGTTTAGGCCAGTTTACAATGATTGCAACCTTAGAGGGATCTATATTCAATTCACCACCCCCTACAATATGACCCAAATAATTCAAAGATTTTTTTCCAAATTCACATTTTGATAATTTAACATAGAGATTTTATTTTTTCAAAACATATAGAGTCTGCTTTACATGCTTCAAATGTTCTTCCCATGTTTTACTGAAAACAAGAATGTCATCTAGATATACAATTACAAAATCATCAATAAAAGGCCTGAGTAAATCATTCATAATTCTCATGAAAGTGGAAGGAGCATTAGTCAAGCCAAAAGGAATAACTAGCCATTCATACAACCCTTGCTTTGTTTTGAAAGCAGTATTCCATGCATCTTGCTCTGCTACTTTGACCTGATGGTAACCACTACGTAGGTCCAACATAGAAAAGTAAATAACTTCTTTTAGCTGATCCAATAGATCATCAATGCAAGGAAGGGGATAACGATTCTTGATTGTTATTTTATTTAGTGCTTTGTAGTCAATGCACATCCTCCACAAACCATCTTTCTTCCTCACCAACACGATTGGAGATCTACATGGTGATGTGCTTGGTCTTATGAACCCTTTCTCGAGCAACTCGTATACTTGCTTCTTGATTTCTTCATTCTCTAAAGCGGAAAACCTGTACATTCCGATGTTAGGTAATGGAGCATCTTGCTGCAAATGAATATCATGTACAATTTCCTTTTGGGTGGCAGACCTTTAGGTTCTTGAAATAGGATATCATATTCTGAAACAATTTTTTCTAAATCATCTTTTTGTTTAGCATCACAACCCTCAAATACGTTGGTTTTATTAGGTTTCTTTTCCTTTACCACCATTAGTAAAAATTTCTTACATGAATTTACAATCCTTTTCATCTGCCCTAAGTTTATGAGAGTATAATTATTTTTGAGTTTGTAAGCTCTTACAATATATTCTATTACATCTTTGGTTAGTTGATACTTATTTTCTACTCTATAGAAAATGGCTTTTCTATCATACAAGTAAGGAATTCCTAAAACAATTCCACATATATCCAAGGGAATTACATCTAGCTCAACCTCATCTAAAATGTTGAACCAATGGCAAACCTAAGTTTACATTGTCTAGTCACTTGTAGCTTTGCTTTATCACATACCCAACCTAATCGATATGGCTTCTTGTGAGGTTTGGTTAGTAACCCTAGCTTCTTTACAATTTCTTCAGAAATTAAGTTTACTTGTGAGCCACTATCAAACAAAGTATCAACCTTTTGATGCTTGGAAATAACTCTAATATGAAAAAGCTCATGTCTTTTCCTCTCATATTCTTCACTATCAATAGTTTGGGTAGAATTAATAGTAGATGCTTCAGAAATTTTACCTTGTATAACTGTAGCTGTGATTTTTGTTTCATCACCTGAGTCTAACCCAAATCCTTCTGTACAACATTAGCAGCCTTCTTCTTCTTGCCATCGAACTTCTTGGGTTTTAGCTCCGGATGCAAATACCATCAATGTTCATCATCATGTCCATCCTTCTTTCAGTGAGTGCATGAAGGTTTGCTTTCTGTACAACATTTGCCTTCCTCTCTTTCCATTTATGCTTCCTCTTTTCCTTGTTCTTGCTTGCAGTGGGTTTTGATGATCCCCCAATTCTAGGTTCACATTCTTGCCTCTAGCCTCTAGATGGGTAGCCTGAATAGATACCTCATCTATGCTAGTAGGGTTAAACATGAGAATGGTGTGCCTCAAATAACTATGCAGAACACCTATATACTTAAACAAAGTATCAGGTGAGTCTAAAGAAATGCCTAGAATTAAAGCTCATTTTCTAAATTATTGGCTATAGCTTTGTACACTTTGCCCTTTTAATTGGTGAATAGTTTGCCAAATCATCATAGCTTGCTGCATATAAGCTAGTGGATAGAATTGTTTTTTAACTGCAGAAACAAATTTACTCCAAACATAAATAATTTTACCATGCTTCTTCAAGTCAGCTTGTGTCCTGCCTTCCCACCATACCAAGGCAATTCCTCCAAGACGTAGGTTGGCCAACTGAATTTTACTCCTATCTGAATCAATGCTTTGCACCCTACAATACACATCAATCTGTCTAATCCATTTATCTAGCTTCTCTACATTTAATTCTCCATCATATATTGGCAAATCAAATTTAACATTTAATTTAATCAAAGATGTTTTCTTCCTTTTATTTTCAGGACTATGAGGAGGTGTGGATAGAGGATCCTCTTTTCCTTTCCCTTTTCCTTTAGAATGGCCATCTAGAAGAGATTCTTCTATTCCTTTGTCCTGTTTGGAGATTGAAGAATCTCACTTCGACCTTTCTTGAATTCTCGATACATTTCTTCTACCATGGATCTCATGGTCATGAAACTGTCCATGAACTGAGAGTCTGGTTCCAAGGGATTTTCTTCTGTCATTTCTGTCATGCGGAAAGAGTTATATTTGCGGACAAATCTAACCTCCCTAGGAGTCTAAGACTCTCTAGTGACAAACAAACCAAACAAGAGAAATCCTTCTCTAAACACACGTTATTCTATGAGAATTCAAATGTTTTCGATCTTACCTTACCTTAGGTCCAACGCTTGTTGTAGCAGTCCAGCCTTGCTGATCCAGATGAGCTCCTCCTTCACTTTAAGACCTGCATACACTAACAAAGCAAACGATTACATAACACCTGAATAATTCATAAAACAAAGCATATTCATCACATAGACCAAGGGGTACATGAAATAATTCATTAACAACAAATCATTGAGAAGAATGGACTTATTTGTATTAAGGAAACAAAAAAGGAACCATTACAACCTGAGCCTTGGTGTTGTGCAAGCTCCTCCCAGGGTCAGCAAGAGATTTCCTCTACTTTGACAAGCTCACCCACTCCCACTATGGCAACAAGGAAGGATAGTGATCTCTCCTCACAAGTCAACAATGGAAGTCCTAATTCCAGCAGCATTTACCCTTTAGAATGTTCAGCTTTCAACCTCCCCTCCTTTTGCCCAAGGCCTGTATTTATAGTATTCTAGAGGAAGTTATTCAGTTCCAACATCAATGGGATACTCCCTCTTTTGGATGGGGTAGCTCCTCTCTTGATGGGATAAGTTCCTCTATCATAGGGGTGAATGAACCATCTGGAGGCGCTCAATACACGTCAAACACTCTTCTAGAAGGCTCTAGAAGTGACCACAAGTAACGTTTTAGAGATGAAACTCGCG
>APFE030408548.1:0-42616 GCA_000404065.3 Pinus taeda
ATTTACTTAAACATTGTAACAAATTCTACTACGACACTTAACGTATATTTATAAAGGATCTCACATCTCTGCTATTTTTCACGACTTCAACATAATCACAAATTCTAACACAACCCATGTGATTGCGAAAACGCAGATATCATGAATGGAAGGTTTATCGAATTCGTTTTCTCTATAATCACAACACAACGAGGGTGTAACAAACGAAACCATAATCGTGGCCAAACACGAAATCAATACTGCTCAAAGGCAATTGACATCGTCTACGTGTAATTTAGACAGAATGGAAAAAGACCAAAACCATAAGTAAAACCAAACAAGAAAGTCAATACTGCTCAACATGCAACTCGGACATAGGATAGAAAAAGGAAAGTAAGCTATAATACTAGTGTTTAGACGAAACAATTGAAAAGAAAGGAAAATGTAATGTTCATCTCCTCGAATAAAAAACATGTATAAAAAAAATTGTTTAATTTTTACTGCGAAATAGGAGAACATCAAATTTGCTTAATTTTTACGGGGAGATACCGAAGACAACTTGCACCTCTAGGCTGAAAGAAGCAAAATTTAAGAAAGGCAAAATCAATATTAATACTCCTTACGCATCATATTTTTGATAGACTCATACTGATAAATTAGAAATACTATGTACTGGTCTTATTTTTTTAGGTGTTTAATTGAGATTGTATTGCTAGTTTAAAGACATCCCTTTCAAATAATTATTTCCTTATCTACTGCTTAATGGTATTGCATTTTTTTTAGATCTTGGTATATGTGCCAAAAATTTGTATCCGTGAGGTAGGGGAACGGAACATTTTTCGCTCTTATGCTCGTGCGCATATTGCATGATGTAGATTGGCGGAATGAGGCATAAACAGTTGCATCGACATGATAGGCAGAGATTTTGCCCTGTTATTGATATGGAAAAAAACAATTGCACAAACTAAATCAGAGAAGGGGGGAGGGCCTTTGCAAAACCTAGGGGGGATTCTGGGTATAATTGCAAGATTCAAAACAAGACATTTGGTTGCTTTTGACAAAGTTATCATCAATATATGCCCTTTACACTCAGATCAACTAATTCAGAGTAGTTTTCTACGCCTCATAATTCCCTATGAATGGTTTATTTAATTAAGCAGTGTATTTTGGTCCCCTATCTTTTTATCTAACATTTTTTTATCAATTTACTTTTCTTACTGCATTTCACTCTATTCAAAATCTTCTACTATTGATGCAAATTTCCATTTAACTTGAAAATATTTTGATTTTTCTTTTTAACCAATCAGACTTATGTTATTTATCATTTCTTGACGTTTCTCTCACTTTCTTCTAAGATAGTAAGTATCATATAACTTATATTTCTCTTCCTCCTAGATGTATATTTTGATTTTTCTTTTTAACCAATCAGACTTATGTTATTTATCATTTCTTGATGTTTCTCTCACTTTCTTCTAAACGTAAAGATAGTAAGTATCATATAACTTATATTTCTCTTCCTCCTAGATGTAATATCTATCAGCCTATTCTGGAAATAACTTACTACTGTTTAATACCAAGGTTAAAGTTTTTTTTACTATTTCCAACAAATATGTTATAGGAGGTGACACTTCATCTCCTGTCTACACCTATATCTACTCCCATTCACTAGGAAATCGAGAAAATACTTCTGTCACTACTCTCTTTTTTTCCTCTTAATTATTAAAAATAAAAATAATCACTTAGTTAAATTTCAGCTATGACGGCTATGATTTAGCCCATAAGCCTTAATGTTGACCCTACAACTTTGAGACCACATATACTGTATCTTAAATATCCACATCATTTTTTTAACAATTTTCCACTAATAACAACACTCCCCAAAACGACCTACCCCTCACCATTGAAAAGGTTTTGTTAGAGCTTTTCCTGGGTAGTTTTCTTATGGATTATGCATAGCATAACTAATTTCTATTTTTTTGTATAACAAAAAGGGTCTTTAATTTAGCTCTTTACACCTTTTATGTAACTGGTCATGCATACTTAGAACACTTTTGAACTTGGCACCTTTACCTTATTTGCCTAACACAGCGCTTTATGTGTGAATTTACGCACCAAACCTGAGTAACAACAACATGATCTTATAACTCACACGTAAGACCTTAGGCATGTAACGACCTTCACACATGGACTATTTCTAGCATTTCAACATTATTCAATAAGCCACCTTATTCATAGACATTGTATATGTGGTTCAACATGTGAAGTGGTCTGCCTATCAGCGAAAACCCACTTCCGCATGGCTTCCACGTGAACTGATGGTGAATCGTTGAGATAGTTTTTAGCAATTTGACGGCTCACAACTTTACGTTTTGGTCAACATAGGACCAATTACCTTGATTTCAAGTTCATTTTCTCATTTGATATTTTTCATTGGCCGACACTCTGCTCTACCTCGAGAGTGTGCTTTCTTAAAGTCATCATTTTTCTTCATTCATTCAACAGTGGATATATAATCTATCCATTATTTAATGACTCGATAATTCTCCCAACCAGCAACCCATGTGATTTCTAGTTCCACTAGGTTCATTTTTCCATTTTATCTTGTGTTGAGTTTTCGTAGGGTTTTGACTCATTCTGATATTTTTGATTTTCCATTTTGTATATGGGGTGATATTGAACAACATTAAGCCTTGGCATAGACTCCTTGGAATAATCTACTTCCATGCCCTTCCAAAGCAATATGAACATTTGTTTGGTCAAAGGCAACCCAACATTTGGTTGACAGAAATAAAGTTGTTTTATAGGAATTTATTCAAAATTCATATGTCTAGAATGCTTCATTGTTATTCTTTTTTTATTTCTATTTAGACTCTCATGTTGGCCGTTTTATATATTTCTAACTCTTCTAACTCCTAGGACATCTAGGAAGGTCATGGAGATAGCAGCCACTTTCTGAGGGTTTGCCTTCAATTCTAATAAAGTCAAAATCGCCTCACATTTTCCAATATTTAATTATGTATTTGATTTTAGTTCTTCTTTATTTCTAACCAAGAGAAATCTCTAGTTAGTTTTACCAAAAGATTTCTTCATCGTATCCCTTGTCCTCGTCCTCCATCTCATACAACATTACGAGCTTCCATGCTGAGTAACATGTCCAATTTTCTTTCACTATTTCGATCTCTCCATCTATGATAAGCCCTCACCATTTAGTCCTAAACAACTCTTATTATTAAGTATAATTGCTTCACTCTGATGGTACTGCAAGTCGAGCGTGGACTGCATTACATCTTACAAATAATATAGGTTGTTATAAAGTTTTCCTCTCTGAACTCATTTGTAGTCCGTCGGTATTGACTAAGAATTACTCTTCTGACCACCTTTCATATTGTCCACTACCTCATACATATTAGTTGGGTAGATTCAAATACGTCTTTAACAATTTCCCTTTCTGGTTTCTGTTCAAGGCTCACATCATTGCATCCTTCATCACATTCATAGGTTAGCCACGTCATGGTTGATTCCATGTTGAATGGGTATCCAAATCTCATCCTTCATTTCTTTAAAATGAGATATGTAATGTTCAATTCACAGGTATCCTGGGTAAACTCGCTTGTAACTTCTTGTGTAAATATTTTATATAGATTCTTTTTCTCGCAATTTTATTTTGTATACAATTTAATTCTAGACGTTGATATGCATAGTGTGGTGATTCTCAATGTTCATTATATAAATAATGGGTTTAAAGGAACTCTATTCCTTCTTGCAAGATCTCATTAGGGGTTAATTTATGAATCCTTGTAATTATTTTAATAGACTTGCTTTCTAGTTCCATGCTAAACCTTTTGCTAATGTATTTAATAATGCAGCCCTGCAGTTGAGGGTCTTCCATAGTACTTATATATTGAAACTTTAAACATTTCCTCACATTTTATGTATCGTTGTTGCACTCTATTGAGATCGAATATTATAATTCTAGGAACTTGGTTGTAGTAACCCCTAATATCTCGATTAAGATAGTCTAGATTTTTATCATATCCTTAAGGTCCTCGATCTTTCTTTTTTTGAGTAAATACTAGTTGATCATGCCAAAATATATCACGTGTATTGTTTGAATACATGCTTAGAGTTTCTATTTCCTCTAGGCACTAGTAATAATCTTTACCAAGTCATATTATAAATGAGCTCACTTCTACATACTAATTAATTTATATAATTGTTGAATGTTCATTTAGACTTGATGAAAAGAGGACCTCATTTTTCTTGATTGCAGGGAATTGCAAAAGTGATGTTTCATTTGAGGTATCTACAAAGATGACTTTATGGTAAAGAATGGGAAAACCTATGGAGTTAGATGTTGAGTGCAATACATTTTGTTGAGAATGTCTTGCATCTTTGCATCATACTGAACACATAAGTAGTGGTGTATGCTCTAAGGATGAGATGAGTAAACCTATGAAGATATATAAATCTTTTGATTTTCTTTTGATTGCCTAGTAAATAGAGTTTAGAGAGAAACTAAAAATCTCGTCGTCAATTTTGTTATACAAGTAGACAATGCATAAGACATAGTCATAACATGGTTGGTTGAAAATTGAAACAACGTACATGATTGGAAATATATCCCTTGTTTGACAAGATGTCCTTATTTATTTGTGCGTTCAAGAATTTTTCATTTGGCTGAAATGTTGATACTTTGTTGCATGTAGATAGATACTTGCATCCTCCTTCCAACTAGAAATTTCCTTGAATATTTGAAACTAAAAAGATACTTTGATGAAAATAATTTATCTCTTTTGACCATGGAGATCGAGCCAGCTCAAACATAACCCATTCCTGAAACTTCCTCAACTCGATAGCCCAAAAATTCCCTACAATGTTAACTCCTCCAGTTCTGTTGGGAATAGGTGTGTTTTAATTCATTAAAGTGTTAGGGCATCAGTTAGTTAAATGATAAATGTACAAAGAGGTTCCTATTACTAATTCCTTCCATGAATCCCAGGTTCCACCTTTCGAATCTGCCATGAGTTAAAAACTTTAGTTGTGTTTCAATGTTTTATGTGCCGAAGAAGTTTTGTGTTTAGAGAACTGTGACATAGATTTGCATTATTAATGTGGTTGGTTTAATATTATTTATTTTACTTTACCATTCACAAATTTTCTTGTAGTTGTGTACCTCCGTACAACTTCAGTTATACATATGATTATGTAATATCATCTCCAAAGAGTTTTGTAGATAGGTGAGAGAGCATAACATTTAAAGTGCATGAATGTGCATAAGTGGGTACCATTCTCTATCTATATTGTATTATATAGGTCAATAATATTTATTATTTAGACTATTTTCATTAATAGGAGATTTCATTTTGTTGTTTTGGTTTGATAGTATTATCTTCTAAGTTCTAACACTATTTATAGAAAGAAAAAATTGAGTTCGATTATTCTTTTATTCGTCAAAACTTTGCTTTTGAAGTTGTATCTTATTTTGGAATAAATTTTAGTGTATTGAGATCTATCCAGTATTGATTTTCTTAGTCAAATCTTGGATTATGAACTTTTCAAGTAACTTTAGGGCCACTTCTAGGTAATTATTGTGGTAAGCAACATCTCTAGTTCAAAATAGTCATGAACCTAGTTCCAAAACATTTCCATCACTTCAACATCATTGAGCTGATTGGATAACTTGAACTAATTGGGTAAGCACTCATTATCAACTCTACATTATTTAGAAAATTGTTAACTTTTTTAAATTTTTAGACAAATTTATGTTCAGTAGAAATCACTTACGTTTATAGATTCCTGAGTTGCATATACATTGTTATCACAACATGTGACCACGTATCATCTATCTATGGTCCAATCCTAATATCATAAGATTTCCAATGCATTTTTGTGATATTCTATGAATTATACTGAAATTTGTTGTCGCAATCAACATAGACCCATGTTTTGGCCTGCATTTGTCCATGTTCCAACTCTGAATCCAATGACAATGATGGGCTTGTGTCACATAACTATCTATGTGGTAAATTTTAAAAGGGACATGGTGGATATGCTATTATGGGAATACTTTTATGTCAGGGAAGCATTGCGAAGAATTTAGAAGTGACACTATATATTTGAACATGTCTTAAAAAATTAATTTTCTTATATGTTTCAGTTGTGGGTTCAATTTTTGTTCATCCATAACATATCCAAAGATAGTTAGAAATAAAGATAACATGTACCTCTAAGGGGCTCGTAAATATCTTCATCTTATTGTTGTAGAGAATCATAAGAGTTTAGAGTTAGTTGGGGTGCCACATAATGTGAGATTCAGTCTTTGGCACCTAATTTCTAAACTTCTTGTTTGATTAGCTATCACTTTTTGATATTCTTTATCTTTAAAAAAAAACTAAATACTAGTTGATCATGCTAAAATATGTCCTGTGTATTGTGTGAGTACCTGTCTTAGAGTTTCTGGTTCCTTCTAGGCACTAGAAATCATATTTTCCAAGTCATACTCTAAATGATCTCGCTTGTACATACTAATTAATTTATGTAATGGTCAAATGTTGATTTAGTCATGATGAAAAGAGAACCTCATTTTTCTCAAGTGCAAGGAATTGTAAAAGTGTTGTTTAATTTGAGGTATCTATAGAGATAACTTTATGGGAAAGAATGGGAAAATCCATGGAGTTAGATGTTGGGTGTAATCTGTTTCCTTGGGAATGTTTTGCGTCTCTGGAATGTACTATATCATCTTATATACTAATGATTTCCTAGTAAATATAGTTTGGAGAGAAAATAAAAATCTTGTCTCCAATTCCGTTTTACATGGTAGGCTTCGATTATTCTTTTATCCATCAAATCTTATCTTATAAACTTGTGTCTTATTTTAGAAGAAAATTTAGTTTATTGAGATCTATTTAGTATCATTTTTCTCAGTCAAATCTTCACTTTTAAATTTGTCTTTTCTTTCGGAATAAATTGTAGTGCAATGAGATCTATTTGAGAATATTGTGTTTTAGAATTTGTAGGTTAGGATTTAATGGCTCACTCATATAAATATTGTCTAGAGAGTTGAGAAAATGTTGATCTAGAGTAAATGCTCATATAATCCAATTTCATGTATTCACACAGAAATGTTGGATTGTCGTAAATAAATGTAAGTAAGATACAAGCTCTAGATTTTTTTAAATTTCAATAAATTTCGATTATAAAGTTTTAAATAAATAATCGTCTTGTAAAAGAAACCTATAGTGATCCAACAATTTGATATCTTTGCATTCAGAATCTAATCTTTAGTGTCTTTACATTCCTATTTATTTTAGGATTTTTGAAATTAAAACATTAACAGCTCTACAATAGATTTTAAGTGATTGCATCATAATATATGTTCTGATCACTAGAGCCTTAGAAGGACTCTATCATTTGAAGTTGATAAAACCACCTATATTAACGTAGCTTTGTTGGAATGATGGCTTGTCCCATGTGTGATCTATTTCATAAGTGAATATTTGAGAATTTCTACGAGTGAGGGTGGGATTGAGAGAAATAGAGCCTCTGGAGAGTATATCCATTTTAGTGACCCAATATGCCTCAATGTTGGCTACTCAGTGAATATGATTGTATTTATTCCAATCGATCCCATTTAAAAGAAGTATGGTCTCGGAGTTGTGACCATCCATAAAATATTTGAGGGCTTAATTATTGGATTAGATCTGTACTGAATGTTTAGAAACATTTAAGAGCACATTTTTGTTCTACCTTTAAAAGATCACACATGTTTATTTCAGGTACACACTTCATAATTTATTTTTTATGGGTGAGCAATGGTATCAAACTTTCCTTACATGAATTTATTATTTTATTCTTAACAGGAAGAAGGACGGGTGGTTTGTTGTGCCTCAAAGAAACGATTAATTGCTGAGAAAAAAGCTAATGATATTCTATGCAACTTCAACTTCGTATGAAAAACAATTTTCAAAATATGTGGATCTATATTATTTCCTTACAAGTCTATTGACTCAGAAGAAATGAATAATTCCCTCTGTAATCTATTCAAAATATATTGTTTCTTCCATCCCTCACCCCTTTTCTGACAATTGAAACAAATAATTCCACAGGAAGTGTCATCTTCTTCAACCCATTTATGTTGTACCTGCATATGACCAAAACGTATTAGCTATCAAACCTTGCACTTGTTCATGGATACTTGCTTAGAGGCAGACTAATGAGTCCTTGTTTAATTTCTAGTTTGGGGCTCACAGAGCCCTGGTTGAACTCATGCGCATGGCCAGAGGTGTTGGGAGTCATCTATCGTCTATCGTGCTAGGAGTGCTTTTATTCTTTCCTTCGAGAAAACATGCAAAACCTTTTGTAATAATGATATACACAAGTCACATGATGGAGTAAGATTGATACTCTTTGCTAAAGGTTGGAATTGTTGGGAAATTCGTGTGGCTTCTCCTCCTCCACCTTTTCCATTTCTTTTTTCAAAGCCTGATATTTTTCCTTTGATTTTTCTCTTCTAATTTCAATGGTTGAACTTGCCTACCCATCATGCAGGACAACCGCTCAATAACCTACTAGGAATCCATGGTGGATTTTGAATTTGTTGTAATCTTGTATTTTTGGAATCTATGGTGAACCCATATAGTCTTGCATTTCATTAATTAATTAAAGTGAAATTACTGTTACAATTAACGTAGCTTTTAGTATCACCTGTGGAATATGTACAAACAAAAGTGCATAAGTGCATCTTGTTGGGACATCAATGGAATGGAGTTTTCGATGTAATCAACGAGTGACCATTGAAGCTTTTGCGTATACCCATAGAAAAATGAGAAAGTTGTTAGGGTAAATCTTAACTTCCAAATAAATTTGACTTGATGATTGAACGATTCCTCATCCTCCAATCGTCTAACATATGATCTAATGATCTAGAGTGATGATAAGTGGGCATAAGGGAAGTTATTCCCAGAGATAACACCTTACGGTGTAATTAGATCTTCCTTAAACTTCATGCAACAACTTTGATTTGATGATTGAACGAATGTATATCCTCCAATCAACTGGCATATGATCCAATGATCTAGAGTGATGATAGGTGGGTGGGAGGGAAGCTCTTCCTAGAGAGTACACCTTATGATGTAACTATATCTTCCTTAAACTTCATGCAACAATCGTTATTGAATTGTTCTTCCTGCTTTGGTTACCTTTAGAGCTAGAAATGGAGATTCCTTTATTATATACTTTACTTGTTTTAGCTGTGAGCTTGGGATGACCTAAAAAGGTTATCTCTTTTCTCTATTTGTTTTATATACCGATGTAAACATGTTGTCACGTCATTTTTCTTAGCACTATAACCAATTTTTTTTTTAAATACTATGCACTGGTCTTATTCCTTATCAATGTATGAGGTGTGTAACTGAGATTATAGTGCTACTTTAAAGACATCCATTTGAAATAATTATTTCCTCATCTACTACCTAATGGTATTGCATTCCCTTTAGACCTGCACATGTATATGTGCCAATAATTTGTTTTTCTATTTTCTTGGTATAGTTGCTAGAATCAAAACAAGACATTTTGTCGCTTTTGACAAAGTTATCATCAATATATGCATTTACACTCAGATCAACCAATTCAAAGTAGTTTTTTATGCCTTATAGTTCCCTATGAATGGTTTATTTAATTGAGCAATGTATTTTTGGTCCCCTGCTTTTTCATGTAACATTTTTTATCAATTTACTTTTCTCACTGCATTTCACCATATTCAAAATACTCTATGATTTACACACTTAAACTCTTAATGCAAATTTCAGTTTAACTTGCAAATATTGTTATTTTATTTTTAACCAATCACACTTATGTTATTTATCCTTCCTTAATGTTTCTCTGACTTTCTTCTAAATGTAAAGATAGTAAGTATCATATCACTTATATTTCTCTTCCTTCTAGATGTAGTATCTATCAGCTTATTTGGTAAATAATTTACTACTGTTTAGTACCAATGTTCATGTTTTTCTACTATTTCCAATAATTATGTTGTAGGAGGTGACACTTCATCTCCTAGCTACACCTATATCTACTCCGATTCACTAGAAGTTAGAGAAAATACTTTTGCAACCACTGCCTTCTTTTCCTCTTAATTACCAAGAATAGAAATAATCACTTAGTTAAATTTCAACCATGATTAAGCCCATAGGCCTTAATGTTGAACCTACAACTTTGAGGCCACATGTACTATATCTTAAATATCCACAACATTTTTTTAACAATTTTCCACTAATAACAAAGTTCCCCATAATGAATTTCCCCTCACTATTCAAAAGGTTTTATCAGAGCTTTTCTTGGGTAGGTTTGCTTATATCTTATTCATAGCATAACTAAGTTCTAATTTATTTTTTTATAGCAAAAAGGGTCTTTACTTTAGCTATTTAGACCTTCTATGTAACTGGTCATGCATACTTAGAACACTTTTAAACTTGGCACGTTTACTTTGTTTTCCAAACACAAAACTTTAGGTGTAAATTTACTCACCAAACCTGAGTAAAAACAACATGATCTTATAACTCACACGCAATACCTTAGGCATGTAATGACCTTCACACATGGACTATTTCTAGCATTTGAACATTATTCAATAAGCCACCTTATTCATAGACATTTTAGTTCAACATCTGAAGGGGTCTGCAACCCTTCTATGAGTGGAAACCCACTTCACGATTATCAGATGATTCCCACGTGAACTCATGGTGAATTGTTGAGATAGTTTTTAGCAATTTGACGGCTTACAACTTTATGTTTTGGTGAACATATGAGAAATTACCTTGATTTCAAGTTCATTTTCTCATTTGATATTTTTCATTGGCCAACACTCTGCTCTACCTCGAGAGTATGCTTTCTTATGATCATCATTTTTCTTCGTTCATTCATTTGTGGATACAGAATCTATCCATTATTCAATGACTTGAGAATGCTCCCAACAAGCTACCCATGTGATTTCTGGTTCCACTAGGTTCATTTTTCCATTTTATCTTGTGTTGAGCTTTCATTGGGTTTTGACTCATTCTGATTTATTTGATTCTCCTTTTTGTATATGGGATGATATTGAACAACATTAAGCCTTTGCATAGACTCCTTGGAAGAATTTACTTCTAATATGCGCTTCCAAAGCAATATGAACATTTGTTTGGTCGAAGGCACCCGAACAATTGGTTGCCGGAAAAAAAAATTGTTTTATAGGAATTTCTTCAAAATTCATATGTCTAGAATACTTCATTGTTATTCTCTTTTTATTTCTATTTATATTCTCATGTTGGTAATTTTATAAATTTCTAACCCTTCTAATTCCTACGAGGTCAATGTGGTTCATGGAGATAGCAGCCACTGTGTGAGGGTTTGCCTTCAATTTTAGTAAAGTAAAAATCCCCTCACATTTTCCAATATTCAATTATGTATTTGATTTTAGTTTTTCTTTATTGCTAACCAGGATAAATCTCTATTTAGGTTTTACCAAGAGATTTCTTAGTCATACCTCTTGTCCTGGTCCTCCATCTCATACAACATTGCGAGCTTCTATTCAAAGTAACATGTCCAATGTTATTTCACCATTTTGATCTCTCCATATATGATAATCCCTCATATTTTAGTCCTAAAAAACTCTTATTATTGACTCTATTTGGTTGACTTAAATGGTATTGCAGGTGGAGCGTGGACGACATTACATTTTCCACATAATATATGTTGTTATAAAGTTTTCCTCTATTATCTCATTTCCAGTCCCTTAGTCTTGATTAAGAATTACTCATCTGACCACCTTTCATATTCTTTTCTACCTCACAGATATTCATTGTGTAGATTCAAATCCATCTATAACAATTTTGCTTTATGGGTTCCTGTTCAAGGCTCACTTCATCACATCCTTCATCACTTTTATAAGTTAGACACGTCATGGTTGATTCCATGTTGAGTGGGTATCGAACTTCTCATCCTTCGTTTCTTTAAACTAATAGATCTTATGTTCAATTTATTACAGACTTCTTTTCTCACAGTTTTTATTTTGTATAAAATTTAAATCTAGACTTTGATATGCATAGTGTGGTGATTTTCGATGTTCATAATATAAATAATGGATTTAGAGGAACTCTACTCCTTTTTGCAAGATCTCATCAGTGGTTAATTTATGAATCATTGTAATTACTTTAATAGGCTTTCTTTCTAGTTCCATGTTAATTTTTTATTAATGTATTTAATAATTCACCCCTGCACTTGAGGGTCTTCCATAGTACTTATATATTGAAACTTTTAAAATTTTCTCACATTTTATGTATCGTTGTTGCACTCTATTGAGATCTGATGTTATAATTCTAGGAACTTGGTTGTAGTGACCCCATTATCTCTATTAAGATAGTCTAGATTGTTGTCATATCCTTAAGGTTCTAGGTATTTTTTTTAAAACTAAATACTGGTTGATCATGCCAAAATATGTCCTCTATATTGTCTGGATACCTATCTTAGAGTTTCTAGTTCCTTCTAGCCACTAGTAATAATATTTACAAAGCCATATTCTAAATGAGCTCGCTTGTACATAGTGATTAATTTATATAATTGTTGAATTTTGATTTAAAACTGATCAAAAGAGAACCACATTTTTCTCGAGTGTAGGGAATTAAAAAAGTGTTGTTTCATTTGAGGTATCTACAAAGATGAGTTTATGCCATAGAATGGGAAAAGCTATGGCATTATATGTTGAGTGAAATACATTTTCCTGGGAATGTCTTGGATCTATGCATTGTAATAAAAACATAAATAGTGGCATATAATCAAAGGATGAGATGAGTAAACATATGGAGATATAGAAATCTTCTAATTCTCTTTTGATTTCCTAGTGAATATAGTTTAGAGAGAAACTAAAACTCTTGTCGTCAATTCTGTTATACATAGTGATAACATGGTTGGAGGAAAATTGAAACAACATAAATGATTTAAAATACATCCTATGTTTGACAAGATGTCCTTATTTATTTATTTGTTCAAGAATCTTTCATTTGGTTCAAAAGTTGATACTTTTTTGCATGCAAATAGATATTTGTATCCTCCTTCCAACTAGAAATTTCCATGAATATTTGAAGCTATAGAGATACTCTTTTGAAACAAATTTATCTTGTTTGATCATGTAGATTGAGCCAACTCATGCATAACCCATTCCTGCAACTACCTCAACTCGATAGCCCAAATATTCCCTACAATGTTAACTCCTCAAGTTCTACTAGGAATAGGGTGTGTTTTAATTCATTAAAGTGCTAGAGAATCCGTTAATTGAATGATAAATGTACTAAGAATTTCCTACTACTGATGACTTCCATGAATCCTAGGTTCCACCTTTCCAATTTGCCACGAGTTAAAAACTTTAGTTGTGTCAATGTTTTATATGCAAAAGAAGTTTTGTCTTTAGAGAAGTGGGACATAAATTTTTATTCTTAATGTGGTTGGTTCAATATTATTTATTATACCTTCTCGTTTTCAAATTTTATTGCAGTTGTGTACCTTCATACAATGTCGGCTATACATATGATTATGTAATATCATCTCCAAAGATTTTTGTAGTTAGTTGAGAGAGCACAACATTTGAAGTGCATGAATGTGCATAAGTTGTTGCCATTCTCTATCTATATTGTATTATCTAGGTCAATAATATTTATTATTTAGACTATTTTCATTAGTAGGAGATTGCATTTTGTTGTTTTGGTTTAATACTGTTATATTCTAAGTTGTAACATTATTCATAGAAAGAAACAGTTGAGTTTGATTATTCTTTTATTCATCAAAGATTAGATTTTAAAGTTGTTCTTCTTTTGGAAGAAATTGTAGTGCATTGAGATCTATTCAACATTTCTTTTCTCAGTCAAATCTTTCCTTCTGAACTTGTCGAGTAACTTTAGGGCCACTTCTAGGTAGTTATTGTGGTAAGGAGAATCTCTAGTTCAAAATAGTCATAAACTTCTTTCCAAAATGTTTCTAGCACTTCAACATCGTTGATCTGATTGAATAAGTTGAATTTATTTGGTAAGGAATCATTATCAACTCTAAACTATTTAGAATATTGCTAGTTTTTTTTAACTTTTTAGATAAAGTTATGTTCAGCAAAAATCACTTATATTTATGGATTCCTGAGTTGGATATAAGTTGTTATCACAACATGTGACAAGGTGTCACCTCTCTATCATCCAATCATAATGTCATAAGATTTCAAATCCATGTTTGTGATATTCTGTGAATTATAAAGAAATTTCTTGTGGCAGCCAACTTATACCCATCTTTTGGCCTACATTTGTTGATGCTCCAAATCTTGGTTAAGATGGACCTGCATCACATAACTGTCAAGCAGAACTACTTCTGAGCAGCCACCAAAACTACCACAACAATGTTGGGGATGTGGAGAAGCACATTATTAGAAGAAATACCCACAACAATCTTGCACTAAACAACTTTCAAACATGCAAGAAAGTCAAGTGTTTTCATTGTCACGAATATGGACACTTTGCAATGAATTTCCAACAGAAGAAAGAAAGCAAGAAGGAGCCTGCAGTTGCAGCAGTAGATAAAGCTTTAGCTTCACAATTTGAACTTGATTTAACTCTCATTGCATGCATATCTAGCACTATAATGGGAATCATGTGGTATCTCGATATTTGTGCCTCATTCCATATGATGGGAAATAGGGATCTATTATATATCTAGACATATAAAGGATCTTTTGTTGGCAATGTTTTTTAGTGTGTTCCATTCTATAATAGTTTTATTCTTCTCTAGATCCATTGCTATTCCTTCTGTGGATATAACATGGCCTACGTACTGGATTTGATTTTTATAAAAATCACACTTGCTAAACTTTGCATACAGCTAGTTTTCTTGTAAAATCTGTAATACCATTCTTAAGTGTTGCTCATGTTCCTCCTGGTTTTTTGAGTAGATTAGTATACCGTCAATAAAAATGAGTACAAATTTATCTAGAAAAGGTTGGGAAATGTCGTGCATTAGGCTCATGAAAGTGGCTGGGGCATTGGTAAGGCTGAAAGGCAGTACCACGAACTCATAATGCCCATAATTAGTTCAGAATGTGTTTTCGTAGATGTCTTCATCCTTTATTCTAATTTGGTGGTACCCGGACCTTAAATCGATTTTTTAGAACACACTATCTCCATGCACTTAATCAAATAAATCATTGATATGAGGTAACAGGTACTTATTCTTGATGGCCATCTTATTTAGCTGACGATAGTCAATGTGCAATCGTAATATTTTGTCCTTTTTAGTACAAATAACACAGGGGCTCCCCAAGGGGACAAACTTGGACAAATGTACCCTTTATCTAAAAGCTCTTGAAGCTACATTTAAGTTTATTCAACTTAGGAATTCTCATATGATATGGGGCCTTTGAAACATGGGCATCTCTAGACACTAGCTCAATGATAAAATTGATATATTGCCTTGGTGGCAATTCATGGATGGATTTAGGAAATACATCTATCAAATCTTGAATTACAGGAATATTCTCTAAATAAGTCATCTTATAAATAGCATGGATGCCTCATTGCCCAAAGTTAGCCATTGAAAAATATTGGCAAACACTAGAATCAATTGATTTGAAGCAATAAATAATATGGATGCATGATTGCCAAGAGTTAACCGTTGAAAAATACGGGCAAAAACTGGAATCAATGATGCATCCCTACATCTTTTGATAAACGTAAGATCGGATATCTTCTTATAAACTTGCAGACGTGCCCATTCAAATTGACGAACAATATCATCCATTTCCCTTCTGTGTAGGGTAGCAATCTTAGATTTAAGACTTTTGTGATCAATAATGTAGATATAGTCTTTTGGATTAATGACACCATTAGGATTTTATCAATGTTTCAAACCAACTAATGTAGTTCATAGTTATAAGAATAGCTTCTGCGTAAATCACATAAAAATGACCTTTGTCGACGCGTTTCGAACCAACTAGTGTGATTTACGCAGAAGCTATTCTTATAACTATGACAGATCACAGAAGTCTCAATTCTACTAATGTAGTTCATCTTCAGGAGAAGGTGAGAAATCAATCGATTTGAAGGAATAAATAGCATGGATGCATCATTGCCCATAGTTAGTAGTTGGAAAATGAGCAAATCATTAGAATCAAATGATGCATCCCTGTCATTTTTCAATGGCTAACTCTGGGCAATGATGCATCCATGTAATTTATTCCTTCAGATAGATTGATTTCTCACCTTGTCCTGAAGAAGAACCACATTAGTTGGTTCAAAATGTCGACTAAATATTAATGATGTGATTAATCCAAAAGACATATATCTACATTATGGATCACAAAAGTCTTAGGTCTAACATTACTACATTACAAGGAAGGGAAATGGCTAATAAGGTTCCTCAATTTGAACGAGCACATCTTCAAGTTGCTAAGAAGAGATCTAATCTTATGTTTCTCAAAAGATGTAGGGATTCACCATTTATTTCAGTGTCTTCTCATATTTTTAAATGGCTAATTTTAGGCAATGATGCATCCATGATATTTATTCCTTTAGGTCAATTGATTTCTCACCTTGCCTCGAAGATGAACCACATTAGTTAATTTGAAACTTCTACCAAATCCTAATGATGTGATTAATCCGAAAGACTTATATCTACATTATGGATAAAAAAAGTCTTATATCTAATATTACTAACCCACAAGGAAGGGAAATGGGTGATAAGGTTTGTCAATTTGGGCGATCATGTCTGTAACTTGCTAAGAAGAGATCTGATCTTATGGTTCTCAAAAGATGTAGGGTTGAATCATTGATTCCAGTGTTTGCACGTATTTTTCAACGACTAACTCTGGGCAATGATGCATCCATGCAATTTATTCCTTTAGATCGATTAATTTCTCACCTTGTCCTGAAGATGAACCACATTATTTGGTTCAAAAATTCAATCGAATGTGATTGATCCGAAAGACTTTTATCTACATTATGGATCACAATAGTCTTAGATCTAACATCACTATACTGCATGGAAGGGAAATGGCTAATAAGGTTCATCAATTTTTATGGGCACATTTGCAAGTTGCTAAGAAGAGATCCGATCTTACATTTCGCAAAAGATGCAGGATGCATCATTGATTCCAGTGTTTTCCCTTATTTTTCAATGACTAACTTTGGGTAATGATGCATCCTTGCCATTTATTCCTATAGATCGATTGATTTGTCACCTTATCCTAAATATGAACCACATTAGTTGGTTTGAACTTCGACCAAATCCTAATGATGTGATTAATCCGAAAGTCTTATATCTACATTATGGATCACAAAAGTCTTAGATCTAACATTACTACCCTACATGGAAGGGAAATGGCTGATAAGTTTCATTAATTTGAATGGGAACGTCTGCAAGTTGCTAAGAAAAGATGTGATCTTACATTTCTCAAAAGATGTATGGATGCATCATTGACTCTAGCGTTTTCCTGTATTTTTCAGTGGCTAACTCTAGGCAATGATGCATCCATGCTATTTATTCCTTAAGATCGATTGGTTTCTCACCTTGTCCTGAAGATGAACCACATTAGTTGGTTTGAAATGTTAACCAAATCCTAACGATGTGATTAATCTGAAAGAGTTATGTCTACATTATGGATCAAAAAAGTCTTAGATCTAGCTTTACTACGCTACATAGAAGGGAAATGGGTGATAAGGTTTGTCAATCTGAACAGGAATGTCTGCATGTTTCTCAGAAGAGATCCGATCTTATGTTTCTCAAAATATATATGATGCATTATTCATCCTAGTGTTTTCCCGTATTTTTCAACAGCTAACTCTGTACAATGATGCATCCATGCTATTTATTCCATAAGATCGATTGATTTATCACCTTGTCCTGAAGATGAACAACATTAGTTGGTTCAAAACATCAACCAAATCCTAACGATGTGATTAATTCAAAATACTTATATCTACATTATGGATCAGAAAAGTCTTAGATCTAACATTACTACCCTACATGAAAGGGAAATGACTCATAACGTTTTTCAATTTGAACATGCATTTCTGCACGTTTTTAAGAAAACATCTGATCTTACGTTTCTCAAAAGATGCAGGGATGCATCATCGATTACAGTGTTATCCCATATTTTTCAACAACTAACTCTGGGAAATGATGCATCCATGTTATTTATTCCATTAGATTGATTAATTTCTCACCTTATCCTAAATATGAAACACACTAGTCAGTTTGAAACATCGACTAAATCCTAACGATGTGACTAATACGAAAGAATTATATCTACACCATGGATCACAAAAGTCTTAGATCTAACATTACTACTCTACATGGAAGGGAAATGGCTGATAAGTTACGTTAATTTGAATAGGCACGTCTGCAAGTTGCTAAGAAGAGATCCGATCTTATGTTTCTCAAAAGATGTAGGGATGCATCATTGATTACAGTGTTTGCCTGTATTTTTGAATGGCTAACTCTAGGAAATGATGCATCCATGCTATTTATTCCTTCATATTGATTGATTTCTCACCTTGCCCTAGAGATGAACCACATTAGCTGGTTCAAATGTCAACCAAATCCTAACGATGTGATTAATTTGAAAGACTTATATCTACATTATGGATCACAAAAGTCTTAGATCTAGCATTACTATGCTACATGGAAGGAAAATGGCTTACAAGGTTCATCAATTTGAACAGGCACATCTGCAAGTTACTAAGAAGATATCTGATCCTACGTTTTCCCAAAACATGTAGGGATGCATTATTCATTCCAATTTTTGCCTGTATTTTTGAACATCTAAGTATGGGATATGATGCATCCATGTTATTTATCTGTTAAGATCAATTGATTTCTGACCTTGTCCTAAAGAGGAACCACATTAGATGGTTTGAAACGTCGACCAAATACTAACGATTTGATTAATCCAAAATATTTATGTCTACATTATGGATCAAAAAGGTGTTAGATCTAATATTACTACCCTACACGGAAGGGAAATGGCTGATAATGTTCATGAATTTGAATGGGCACATCTGCAAGTTTCTAAGAAGAGATTTGATATTACGTTTCTCAAAAAATATAGGGATGCATCATTGCTTCTAGTTTTTCCCCATATTTTTCAATGGTTAACTCTAGGCAATGATGCATCCATGCTATTTATTCCTTTAGATCGATTGATTTATCACATTGTTCTGAAGACAAACAACATTAGCTAGTTTGAAATGTTGACCAAATCCTAACGATGTGATTAATCCGGAAGACTTATATTGACATTATGGATCACAAAAGTCTTAGGTCTAACATTACTACCTTACACGAAAGGGAAATGACTAATAGGGTTTGCGAATTTGAATGGGCACGTCTGCAAGTTGCTAAGAAGAGATACAATCTTACCTTTCTCAAAAGATGTAAGGATGCATAATTGATTCCAGTGTTTGCCCACATATTTCAATGGCTGACTCTGGGCAATGATGCATCCATGCTATTTATTCCTTTAGATCGATTGATTTCTCACCTTATCCTGAAGATGAACCACATTAGTTGGTTTGAAACGTCGACCAAATCTTAACAATGTGATTAATCTGAAAGACTTATATCTACATTATAGATCAGAAAAGTCTTAGATCTAACATTACTACCCTACACAGAATAGAAATGGATGACATGGTTCGTCAATTTGAACGTGCACGTCTAAATGTTGCTATGAAGAGATTTGATCATAAATTTCTAAAAAGAGGTAGGGATGCATCATTGGTTCCAATGTCTTCTCATATTTTTCAATGGATAACTCTGGGAAATGATGTATCCATGCTATTTATTCCTTTAGATCGATTGATTTCTCACCTTGTCCTAAATAGAATCACATTAGTTGGTTCAAAACATTGACCAAATCCTAATGATGTGATTAATACGAAAAATGTATATTTACATTATGGATCACAAAAGTCTTATATCTAACATTACTACACTACATGGAAGGGAAATGGCTCATAAGGTTCGTTAATTTGAACTGGCGTGTCTGGAAGTTAGTAATAAGAGATTTCATCTTATGTTTCTCAAAACATGTAGGGATGCATCATCGATTCCAGTGTTTGCCCTTATTTTTCAATGGCTAACTTTGGGCAATGATGCATCCATGCTATTATTCCTTAAGATTGATTGATTTCTCATCTTGTCCTGAAGATGAACCACATTAGTTGGTTCGAAATGTCGACCAAATCGTAACGATGTGATTAATCCAAAAGACTTATATCTACATTATGGATCACAAAAGTCTTATATCTAACATTACTAACATACACAAAAGGGAAATTGCTGATAAGGTTCGTAAATTTGAACGGGCATGTCTGCAAGTTTATAAGAAAAGATCATATCTTAAGTTTCTCAAAAGATGTAGGTATGCATCATTGATTCCAGTGCTTGCCCATATTTTTCAATGTCTAACTCTAGGCAATGATGCATTAATGCTACTTATTCCTTCAAATCCATTGATTTCTCACCTTGTCTTGAATGTGAACGACATCAGTAGGTTCAAAACGTCGACCAAATCCTAACGATGTGATTAATCTGGAAGACTTTTATCTACATTATGGATCACAAAATTCTTAGATCTAATTTTTATTTATATATTTATTTATTATTTTTTTATAATAAGTATCTATATTGTAATTGTTTAAAATAAAATTAATCTTTAATTTATTACTTATAGTTTTTAATATAATTTAGAAAATAAATAACATATAAATTAAATACTTAAAAATATTCTAACTTTTCAAATTGCTATATTTTAATTTTATAATTAACTAAAAAATTAATATAAATAGCATAGTCTAATTTTATATTTAATTATTAATAAAAAAGGAAAAATGCAATATAAAGGAAGAAATTGGTATAATTAAGTTTCGTGTGGTTTGAAAAACTATTCAAAATTTAGAAATATAATTATCCCCTATCTACTCATGGAATATCTGTGCAAACTTCTTGAATGCAGCGACATACAAGTTGTCTCTAATCGTATCAATAGAGATTGAAGGGACAATATGGGAATTGATGTCTGCTAAATCTTGTCAAGAAAGGTTGCATTCTTCAGAGTGAGCTACACCCATAAAAAGAATGTGAATGGTAAGTAAAATAACAGTCTCAGTATAGGGTCAAGAGAGTAGTAGCTTGCAAGGTGGTACACTTAGGGTGCACTGTCAGAGTCAATTTTATAGGTGTTAATAATATTGTCTTAAATTGATATGGTTTTATAGTAATTATTAACTGTCTTAAATGGGTTTCATCTTAATTGTCATCCTCTTAAATGGCTATTGTCTTAATATAATGTTTTGTCTTAAGTTTTGTTTGTCTCAAGTTGTTTTTGTCTTACATATATAGTTTTGTCTTAAAATGTTTTTGTGTCAACCTGTTTTTGTCTTAAATATAACATTGCGTCTTAAAATATTTTTGTCTCATTGCTTTTGTCTTAAATATCAAGTTTTGTCTTACAATATTTTTGTCTCAAACTATTTTTGTCTTTAATATAAAGTTTTGTCTTAAAATATTTTTGTTTCAAAGCTTTTTTGTCTTAAATTTCTATTTAAGACAATTCAATTGATATTAAATTTTAGTGTAAAATAAATAAATTAAAAGGTGGCTTTTTAAGGCAAAAGATTTCTTTTGTCTTTAAAGCACCCTTTGTGTAGTAGTGCATCATCATCACTATAATCATCCCCAACATCACCGTCATCATCATCATCAACATCATTGTTGCTTTCATCATCATCTGTCATTATCATCGTCATCATGGTTTCCATCATCATCATTATAATCATTGTAATCATCAACATTGTCAACATCATAATCTTCATCATCACCCTCATCAACATTGTCATCATCATCATCATCATTCCCATATCATCATACCATCATAAGAAATATTATTTTGATACAAATATATAATAATTACCGTACCTATCCTCCTCTTCCTCTTTTCCTTCATCATCATCCTCTTTTTCAACATCATCATTGTCATGATCATAATTCTTATCAGGGCTATCACCATCATCATCACATATTATTCTCATTCTCATTTTCATCACCATCCTCATCATTATTGCAATGACCATCATAATAATTAAAGGAATATTAAACATCATTGTCATGATAATCATAAAACCTTTACTAATAAAAATATATTGCCATCATTATCACAGTACTCACCATTAGAATTTCTATTTCCATAACCATTTTCCTCATCATCTTCTTTATCAACATCATTTGTCACTCTCATCATCATTGTTTCCATCATCCTTGTCATCCTTGTCATCCTCCTCATTGGCCTCTTCGTCATCATCACTATCATCATCCAAAAAAATATTTTACTAAAAATATGTTTCCTTCATCCTCCTCCTCCTCCTCTTGATTTTTTCATAATTGTGATTTTCTTCATCATCATCATGTCATTGTTGTCAATATCAATTAATCTTATATGAATATACTAAAAGGATGACATCATCATCATCATCAATCTCATTTTCATCACCATCGCGATGATACCATCAACAACAACAACATTATAATATTATTATATTTAAAATATATTAATGATTTTATATTGATATAGTATACTAAAAGAATTAATTATTGAATATTAATAACAATATTTTGTGGAGTTATCAATTTCATTGATATCATACTCCTTGCGGTATGTAAATTTTCATAATTGGAAATCATGTTTCTAACTAAAAAGACATCATTATCATTGTTAATGTTTGATTAAAATGTAGTCATCATTAATTATCAAATAATGTTGAGAATAATTTTTCAAACAATTAAATTAAATTGCATTATTAAAAACATATTAAAAAATACTTAAACAATTTTTAGTTACTTAAGAGCTTCAAACACCATAAAACATCAATATTTTAAACAAAACATGGAAAACATGATATACATGGAAATTGTTCTTTGAGAAAACCGCAAAACTTTTAATCATTTTTTTGGTCAACCTAATTTTACAATATTTGTTAGCACCAACCAACCTAAAAGAGATACTAATCCCCTCAATCTTTGAAATTTATTGACACTAACCTACAAGAGACCCTTTTCCTACTTTCTAGGAACCAATATATAAGAAACATTATGCCCCTATGAACTCTATTCTGTAATATTTTCTTTCTAAATTCACTATACTCTTCTTAAATTCTTGCAATCACCTCCTCCCTCTCATTCATCAATGCTTACTTTGAGACACTATCATCAAATACAAAATTCTCGAACTACATACTTAAATTATCTATCCTTTTGAAAATGCATCCTTCATTAAATAACTCTATTATGTTATCTCCATTTTAAAATTGTTCTTTGGTAAACAAATTCCTTATCATTTGGTTCTTCCTTGAAGCAAATTTTCAGATCTTCTCTTTACCAATGTGACGTCCATTTAATTCGGTGCTTCCTTTAGTGCACCTTTATAATTCTTTATATGTAGGTGCTTCCTTTAGTTAATCATTCAAAAAAATTGTGCTTATTCTTACAACCAAGCGCTATGTAAGATCTTACTGCTATTTTTAACTCTCGGTGCTTCCCTCAAACCATTTTTTCAAATATTTTGCACATATATAACTTAGGGCCACTTCATGTGCCCATATAATGCATTGAAATGATTGTTGTATTGGTATATAAAAAAATCCTCGAGAATCCTTTTACACTAAAAAGTCTAACAAAACTCAACTTCTCATTGACATTTAGATGAAAGCATTTTCTATCAAGATTTAGAATTTTTTTTGTCTAGTTGACGAAAAGTCTTGCAAAACTCAACTTCTATGGACATTTAGATGGAAGCATTTTCTATCAGGATTTGGATTCTTTTTGTCTAGTTGATGAATATTAGAATATGAGAGGATTTGGAAATGTCAATATAATGGGCTCACAACAAACCAATTCAAATGTCACCAAATTCCACATCAAACGTTGTTATTAGCTTGTAAAGGGTTGAAATTCAAAACTTCAAATTTGGCTTTTTATATGGAAATGTCCTCATCATTTTTATTGTCATTATCATCATTATGATCTTTAAAGGATTTTCTATCAGGATTTGGATTCTTTTTTCTAGTTGATGAATATTAGAATATGAGAGGATTTGGAAATGTCAATATAATGGGCTCACAACGAACAGATTCAAATGTCACCAAATTCCACATCAAACGTTGTTATTAGCTTGTAAAGGGCTGAAATTCAAAACTTCAAATTTGTCCTTTTATATGGGAATGTCCCAATCATTTTCATTGTCATTAGCATTGTTATGATCATCAAAGGAATGTTAAACATGATCACCGACATCATTAGCAAGCTCCTCCTCCTAATGATTTTTGTTATCATCATCGTCATCATGATCATCAAAAGAATATTAAACATGATCAGCGTCATCATCAGAAGGCTTATACTAATAAAAATGTATTTCCATCATCATTGTTGTCATCCTCCTCCTAATCATTTTTGTTTTCATAATTGTCATCATAATCATCAAAAGAATATTAAACATGATCACCATCATCATTAGCAATCTTATACTAATACAAATATATTGCCATTATCATTGTTGTCAATATCAATATAAAAACCTTATTTTAAGAAAACTAAGTTGGTGCCATCATTTTCTTTCTACTACTGTTGTCATTATTGTATTTTTCTTCATCATCATTACAATGTCATCTGGTCAATATCAATTGATTTTATATTAATATATTAAAAAGATGACATCATCATCATCTTGATCATGGTTATCACATCTTTGTTATCAACATCATCCATGATATCATCATGGACAACAACATTATTATAGTAAGATATTTAAAGAGACACTCAATATTTTTTCAATATGTAGAAGAATATCTTTTAAATATGAATAAGATATTTTATGGCGTCAGGGTGGTCGTCGTCCTCAATCCCAACAATTTAAAAAATATTAACTATTTTATCAAAAAGAGATCATCTACTATTAAAAGTATCTTAAATATTTTAAAAAATTATCAAACAACGTTCGTAAGACGTTGTTCAAACAACTAAATTAATATAGGACCATTTTAGCTACGTTTGTGGAATCGTATGACTCGGAAGAAATTAGTTGAAATGGTCATTTTTATTATATTTTATTTTATTACGATAAATTCTGTTTTTATTTTTATATCGTACACAGATGGATGAGACATTCGATGAGCAGATTAAGAAATATATAATACATCAAAATGGAAGGGGGAAAAGTAAATTCCACACTGGCCCACTGAATTACCACTTCAACTGCGGTAGTTTTGTGAATTACATATTGACGGCTTTAAACAGAAGAGCACAACAGTTTTCTTTCCAAACATAGAATGAGTGCACTACTTACAAAGGGTGTGTGCTAGATGGCTTTTCATAATTTCACTCCGTATCTACCTTTGCCTGCAACATTAACGGTAGGCATTCTTTGTATGTTCTCCTCTTTCCTCTTCAAACGGTTATTGCACAAGAGAAGGGTTAGTGCCACATTGCCACCAGGCCCCTGCATGGCCCATCATCGAAATCTGCACCAATTGAAACTGCCTGCTCACCGTAATCTTAAAGCCCTTGCTCACGAATATGGTTCCATATTGATGCAGGGAAAACCCACATAAACCAGGATTTTCAAACGTTGTGCATATGAGAATACAATCTAACTATTAACCAATCAAAAACTCAATGTCCGGCAAATTTCGCACATCCGTATGTTCTACGAACTACATTGGATTCACAATCTTTCACCCAATAATTACTATTCCTTATCTCCATTTAATAGGCTTTTAAAAATTATAAAACTAACTGAAGATCACACCAACCATATGCACACAAAAATATGAGAATAATTAATTAAGAATTAAAATATTTACAAGAGAGATCATGGCCTATTCATGGCCTCTTATTCCTCATACTCACTCCTTCTCTCTCACTCTCTCTCTGATCCTCAATGTCCTTGAGGCTACATTATTTATAAAACTTAACATGATTAAAAAAATCCTAAAATCACTCAACTAAAACCTCTAAGAGTCTACATGCAATGCATACACATGGAGAAAAGTATCTTGAGGCTTTTTCCCATTTTTTTCCCTGTTCTAAAATAGAAAAGATTTCCTTATCCACATTCACTGCTTTATGCCTAAAAACACTCCCTATTTTATTAAAAATAACAAAATATTTAAAATTATCTCACTCCCCTTTTATTCTATATTTACAAATGAGGATGGTCTTGATGCTCCTACATCATACACCCAACCTTAAAATTAATCATGATCCCTGATCATATGCCTGGATCCCATACTTTGTGCTGCAAGCTTCCATTTGCCGCTGCTTTTGTCTGTTGTTCTTCTCCAGGTCTCCACACTTTATGTTGCATCGCTCCACTGATTAGACTTTCACAATCTTCTACTGTCTTCTTTTTGCTGCTTCTCCTTTGTTTCACTGTTGCTGGTTTCTTCGAGGACTGCTTCATCATCATCCGTCTTATCATTTCAATTTCTCTGTCTAACAGACTTTCTCCAGCATCTTCACTTAGACCTGTATTCACAAAACAATTGTTAGAATAAAAAATAGAAGGCTTCAGTGCCTCTTCTGCTGCTAGTGTTGTCTCAGTTGTCACTATGGATGTTGCCCAACATGTTGCTCTAGCTGTCACTATGGATGTTGCTGCCTCCCAAACTTCCTGTCCCTCTGCAACATTCTTTTGCTCATCACCTGCAATTTCATCTGTAACTTTTTCCTCTTGTTCACTGCACTGGCCTCTTTCTTCTGTAATCTCCCTGTCATACTGTGGATTCTCCAACAAATATTTTAACAATGCAATTTCTTTGTAACATCGCTGAAGCATATCATCGTCACCTGCATTCACACATAAACTTTCAGTATCAACTGTTACTTCCTTTATCTGTGCTTCAGACTGATTCACTTCTTCTTCATCTACAAGAACTTCTTCTTGTGCTGTAAGAGTTTCACAAGATGGCACATCCTCCTCAATACCTGTAAACATACACAACTCATCAGTTTTTAAACTGCAAGTCTTTTTAGTCCTCACTGCTTCCTTCAACAGTTTCCTTTGAGCAAATCTGCATGTGGGATTTTCAAATTTCATCTTTGGCACAAGAATTCTAAGTCCCTTTCTCACCAAGGCAATCAAAATTTTCCTCAACCTCCTCTGCAATTGTCGTCAAATCACTCTCTTTCCCTTCAGTGGAAAGATCCATTTTCCTTTCTTCTTTTCCTGCTCATGCAGTCGTTCTTCCAGTACCTGTAACTGTGCCTTTATTTATGCAATCTTTCTTTCTCGAACTCCTGTAGTCATTTCATCTCTGTGGCTTCTTTTTGAACCTCTGCTTTCTCCTTTATGACTTTTAGTAGTCATCTCCTTCGCCATGAGTTGCTCCCCTATGAGTTGCATGAAGCCTCTGCCACAGCAGGCTCTCTTGCTGCCACTTACCTCACCAATCCTTCCCTCCGGATCTGGTCTTTTGGTAACCATTAGTCCTCTGCTGGAACCTTTTGAGCACCCTCTACTACTCGTGTATGCTTCTCCCATCTGCAACTTTATTCAACCTCTATTGAATCTTCAGGTTCTGCCACATTCACTTCTCATTTTTCCCGCTGAGATTTCTTCACTATTCCTTCAAAGGAAATTGTTCCCGCTCTGATACCACTTGATGCAGGGAAAACCCGCATAAACCAGGATCTTCAAACGCTGTGCATATGAGAATACAATCCAACTATTAACCAACAAAAAACTCAATGTTCGGCAAATTTCACACATCCGTATGTTCTACGAACTCCATTCGATTCACAATCTTTCACCCAATAATTACTATTCCTTATCTCCATTTAATAGGCTTTTAAAAATTATAAAACTAACTGAAGATCACACCAACCATATGCACACAAAAATATGAGAATAATTAATTAAGAATTAAAATATTTACAAGAGAGATCATGGCCTATTCATGGCCTCTTATTCCTCATACTCACTCCTTCTCTCTCACTCTCTCTTTGATCCTCAATGTCCTTGAGGCTACATTATTTATAAAACTTAACATGATTAAAAAACTCCTAAAATCACTCAACTAAAACCTCTAAGAGTCTACATGCAATGCATACACATGGTGAAAAGCATCTTGAGGCTTTTTCCCATCTTTTTCCCTGTTCTAAAATAGAAAAGCTTTCCTTATCTACATTCACTGCTTTATGCCTAAAAACACTCCGTATTTTATTAAAAATAACAAAACATTTAAAATTATCTCGCCCCCATTTATTATATATTTACAAATGAAGATGGTCTTGATGCTCCTGCAGCACAAATTGTTTCTCCGCTTAGCCTCTCTCCGTGTAACCGTAATTTCTTCTTTTGCGATAGCCAAACAGTTTCTCAACACTCACGATTTGATCTTTGCTAGCCGACCTCCAACAACTGCTGGGAGATTAATGTTCTACGATTCTAAATGCCTCCATCACAATCACCAATCAAAATGCCTCCATAAACTTGAGAGGTTACATATTTCTTCATAAATATTATATTAAAATATATTATTCATTTTATATAAAAAATAATATTTTATATTTTAAAATTAATATGTAAATATATATTTTTTTAATACAAGAACAATTCCTGCATTCTCTAGTATTATAGAATAAATAAATTTACTTCTCAATTTGGGTACAAGCTATAACATAATAAATGAACTTTCCGTCAAAATTTCCTACGACCAGAGGTGTACTTAAACATCATAACAAATTCTATTTGCGTTAAGCCCAAAGGTGAAGCCAAAATCCATATTTCTACGAACAAGCCTAACTATAACAACCACCGAGGCACGTCTTTCACGCTTAAAATTAAAATGCCAAATACCGCGACAATTAGCGTATGTTTAACAAATATCACAATTATTTTTCACTTATTCATGACGTCAACATAGTTACAAATTCTAACACAAACCCTATGATTGCGACAATAGGGATATCATGAGTGGAAGGTTTATCGAATTCGTTTTCTGTATAAACAGGAAAGTCAATACTGCTCAAAGGCAATTGGCATCTTCTACGCGTAATTCAAACATAGATAAGGGAAAGTAAGTTAAACGTAGAATGGAAAAGGGAAAGTAAGCTATAATAGCAGTCTTTAATCGTTTAAAACTAGATAAAAGAAATTGAAGCGAAAGGAAAATGTTCATATCTTTTAAATATTTTATTTAATTATTATTTATGATTAGTTTTAACTTCACAAAAGGTCTATTTTATTTAAAAAAAAGTTTTAAGGGAAAGTAACAAACATAGAATGGAAAAGGTAAAGTAAGCTATAATAGTAGTCTTTAAGAAGATTGATGAAGAATGGAAAAGGGAAAGTAAGCTATAATAGTAGTCTTTAAGAAGAAATTGAGGAGAAAGTAAAATTTTATCTTTTTCTTATTATTATTTGTAGTTAGTTTTAATTTCACAAAAGGTTTATTTTATCTAGAAAATGTTTCAAGTTAATTTTTATGGATTCAAATATTATGCTTATGTATAGTATTATAGGTAACTACTTTGAATTGAAAAGTCATACATATAGTGTGTGTAAATATTCAATAATAAAAAATGTAATCTACTATTAAAATTGGTAATTTTTTGGAGAATGTTACACATTTAATCATATATATGTCAAGAATGGGTTCATGTTTAATCAAACGAGTGAATATATTTTTCAAAAAATGTTCAAAAAATAGTGAATTGGTGAAATTTTGCTCCTAAAACTTTGCTTAAGAAAAGTCTGAAAAACATGTCTACAAAAACTTGTTTAATTTTTACTAAGAAATACTTATCATATGTTTAATAGACTTATCAACGAACACATTTTTCATGTATTTCAAGTTTATACCCTATAGTTTAAGGAAATTTCTTTTCTCTCTTCCATTCAATAACTTGTCTCTTAATTTTTTATATTACTTCATTTATTCTATTATTCTCCTTAAGCGGCCCATTTCCCCACTCAATTCTTGGTTGGAACTGTTCCCTTTTTCCCCTTCATAATATGACATCTATAATTGTTATATATACCATTTATATATTCCTAGTTGGACTTTAGGTTTAATTCAAACCATATGCATTCAATAGTCTATTTACTAGCAATTTACTAACAATTGCACCAAATGTTGCAAAGGAAATGTCATAAGGAAATAGCATTGGAAAGAGTAGGATTGACACTAAAATTTTTACTTGCAACATTTGGAGAAAAAAACAAGGATGAATTTAATACAAGAATCCAATTCAACAATTTCAAACATTGTGAAAGCATACAAAAGATTAAGAATTTTGTTTCTTTGTTGTATAAGTCAAATACAAAAAAAAAGGGAAAATACAAAAAATTAGTAAATTTAAACCATAATGCTTATGGGCCAACGATATTCCAGTCTGAATAATGTTATCCTACAGTTGGAATCTAAGTGTTTTTCATCTGTTTCTCTCAATGCAGGCAACTTATCTCTTCTATTATTAATAATATTTTCATGAAATAAGTTATCAAGAAATAATCCCAACAAACAGATGACGATTTGCTAATGCACCTACTTGTGTAAGCAAAGGAATCTCACTAAATCCATCCAAAAGTCTTGCAAAAACATGTTGTTTCATGCCACATTTCCAATAAATATCCAATAACTTGACAAAAAAAGGCACATCAATGCATGTTACATTGAGAAAAAAAAGGCACCACCACCTTTCAACAAGGTCTTCAATGCAGTACCAATGAATGATACAATGCTCATGGATATGGTTTAGCTAGATCTCAATGTAATTGGTAGATAGTCAAATCATTATGTTTGTATGTGGGGGTATGTTAATGTACATAAAGTGAAAGTGGTTTTCCTCTCTTGTGGATAAATTGAAAAATAGAACAATGTTATGCGCTGAAGATGATTAAGATTCTAATGTTGATAACATCAGACTCCATTATACATTGATATCACCTAGAGAATATGCTCGTTAAAGACCAAGAATGTAAAAAAGGGCGAGTTAGCTTGTTCCACTATGAAATTCAGATATTAAAGAAATGACTTGGGTATTCACACCGTAAAAAATTGGGGTTTTCATTCACTGTGTCACACAAATATGAGTTAAATTTGTTATTGTTACTTTACTATTTGTTATATCTTCTACACAAATGTTAAGTGGCTTTGCAAATAATTGGTACTTGGGTATCTAAAAATATTGTCGTGGGTGTAAATCGTGATGCATAATAAACTGAGCAGTGGCTTATGCTTACTACAGATGAGTCACAACATATTCTTAATGATGCACCATTGCAGGAAAATGAATTTTCTTATGTTTATTGTTCTGGGTTTTCACATTTCTTGTTGTTTGGGGCTTGTTCAATTGTAAAAGTTGCCCAAATAATAGTTGTTGGCAGAAGTGTTATTTTTTTGTTTCTTTAATATATCCATTACTTTAAAATGATATTTTAAATCCCCTTTTCCATTGACATACTGGTGTGATGGCCTTCTTAAATTGTTTTTGTGTGGTAATTATTGTGTAAAAGAACTGTCAAATACCTACTCAGGGTATTTTTATTCTCTCAATCAGTTATCTTATGACTTCTTTCTCATGGTCTAGGTATGATTATATGTGCATATGGTATATTTCATTTATATTGTAAATGATTAGCTAGAGCTAGATGCAAGGATGATCCACAAAAAAAATTCAACGTCAATAGTCATATTGAGGTATTAACCTCCTCCTTTGCTGATAACTTCTTCAACTGCCTAGTATTTCCACTTTATGATTCATATCTCCATAAATTTGGTTGAAGTTATTGTTAATTTTTTTTGCAAGAAAAGTTCTTAGTTGAAGTGTACTTCTATCTCTTCGAGCACTAATATTATGTAGTGGTCCTCGGAATTCTTCTCTGACTACTTGTTTCCTCCAAGACCCATTAGTGTGAACAAAAATATGCTCAACTATAAATTACATTTCTATGCTTAGAACGAAACTCTTTTTCTTGGAAATTGTGGAGACAAGATATTTGTAGTAATTATTCACATCAACGTAAAACTCAAAACCCATTATTTTCATGATCAATCGAGACATTCTCCTAAGACTCATCAATTAGAAATGCATATCATCCAAATAAATAATACAAGGATTAAATGTTTAGCTTCAACACAATAATAATGCCCTCATTATCCATGCAACTACTACGCAAAGCCTGTTGTTCTAAAAATTTCCCATATTCAGTCACATGGGCAAGAATTGTATGTTCTTTTCAACTACATTAATCTCTTTATGATGAGTAGCATCAACTCTAAATTCATTGTTATCCACTTCTTTCTGAGAATCATTTGTGGACATTCCATCATCCCTACTACCTTCTCATAATTTCAATAAACATCCATACGGATAATACTATCCAAAGAATAACATTTATGTATGATTGTAACCACTCAAGTCAAAGCAATAAGAAAAGTAAAAAAAAAAAAAAAAAAATTACTAGTTCTTTGTCTTCTAGTGTGGACTATATCCTCAAAGTTTCAACTAATTGCCCCATTTTTAGAAAACTGATGTGCGCCACTACTAACTACATCTCCTCTCTCAATTCCTTCTAAAACAATCTAATGAAAATGTTAAACAAAAAAATCTTCAATGGCATCTTTTAGTCTTAGGATGTTGACATACAAATGCTACCACAGACATCAAGAAAAATATCAAATTTTAATGTAAGTATTTTCAAGAAAAACTGAAATTCCTTTACCTCAAGCAAATGGTTCTAATGTCTCTACCTGTGTAAGCAAAGTAAGCTACACTATATCCAGCCATAAGTCTTGTAAAAGTACATTGTCTCATGCCACATTTCAGATAAATATCCAATAATTTTGACCTACAGTATTTTAATTAGGACGATTTACGCAGATTAGTATCCCATCTTTTTGAAGGTGCACTAAGTGAACTATAGTTCGAGGGATTAGAAATCAAAATTCTACCACTAAAATTGCCTCTACTGCGACCAATGCTAAACCCTAGGTTTTACCCCATCACCTTGCCCTTGACCTAGGATAAAGCTTGGAGTTGATGGGATCTATGGAAAACAACCTCCACATCTAAGGTTTGGTTTAATTTCAATGATGTATCTAGATGAAAATTGGGATCGATCCCTTTGTCACCGGTCGGTTGATGGAACGACTCCCTAGATTTTAGAAGGAGAATGAGCGTAGAAAAAAATTAATTGGAGAGAGTCTCTTTTCATCTACAATACACTACTACATGTAAGGGGGTTTTAAGACAATATTTGACTCAATTGTCTTAACTTAAGACAAAAAGAAATTTTTGTATTATCTTAAATATTGTCTCTAAGCGGGTGTCTCAAAATATAATGTCTCAAAAATTTGTCTCTATAAAGACAATATATAACACATATTATTATTGTCTCTATAAAGACAACAATTATTGTCTATTAGGATACAATTTGATTTGTCTCTCTAGAGACAACTTCATTTGTGTCTCTTTAGAGACAATTACATTTTTGTCTTTTTAGAGACAACAGTTGAGATTAAAAACATATTGTCTCTATAGAGACAATATGTCCATAATTCAAACTATTGTCTCTCTAGAGACAATATAAAAAATTATTTAAAAAAAATAAATGTCCATAATTCAAACTATTGTCTCTCTAGAGACAATATTAAAATTATTTAAAAAAAAATAAATGTCCATAATTCAAACTATTGTCTCTCTAGAGACAATATATAAAATTATTTAGAAAAAAATAAATAAAATCATTTTGAATGTCTACTAGCCCATATCGTTCTCACATGGAACAGATTCGTAAGATAATAAGCAAGAATCTTCCACACAATACATACATATAATTTCAGTTCCCCATTAATGGTCTTTAAAGGGGAAGTATAAAAGAAGGGTGAGAATATTTGAAAATCTATTCCAAACATCAAAATTCAGGGTAGAGTCAGGACTTACATTTATAATACATTTTTCCAATTTTCGAAGACTTAAATTTTAGGAAACAAAGAATGTGTGCTAAAAAAAAAATTATACCTTCCTCTTTAGCAAAGTGAAAGTTAGAAAGGACATGAGATAAAATGTTTCGAGAACAAATCCTACACTGTTGATTGTGAGGATCATGGTATTGTGCGGTTTGACGAAGGGGCTCCCATAGAGCAGCCCAACACAGCAATTGAATAGGGTGAACACATAAGGAAGGCCAGAGTACTCTTTTATGGACTTGAAATTGTATATTATCTAGAATGTTGACCTGCAATTCAGAATTTTAGTATTAGGCCCATTAGATCAATCAAAACTGCATAGAATTTCACTCAGAAATAAAGTAAACATTCAAAAAGGAAGCAGCCTACCACTAGAAAAAACAAATAAAGGAAACAATAGCATTGGTAGCAAAGGGTGCCCTATACTTACATAGGGGATAAGTAGAGTGCTAGAGATGTTGCATTTCTTGTTATAAACATCACCAACAGTTTAAGCATTATTTTGCTCATTCCAGCTCAACATAGAAAAAATTAGCTCTCAGATACTCAATTTCAATGCAAGGTGCACCTTTTCTTTCTCAACATAATATCAATTTATCTAGCAAAACTGAAATTTGCAAAGACAGAATCATTTTTATAAGCAAACTACAAACTGAACAACATGATGGACTAGGTTTTCTATAGCAACTGATTATAAACCCACCATCCTTCACAAAAAAAATATTTTTGTTATTGATCATATAAAGTGTAGTTAGGTGCATTTGCAGTTTACTAGATGGAATAGATTTATAATATTAGGGAAACATAGAATTATAAACAAAAACATAATAATAATAAATAAATCAAAATTATGATAATATTATATTTTCTTTAAACATCTCTATTTCTTTTAATACCTTTCTTATTAAACCTAGATTCATAAAAATAAGTTTTTAATTCCTTTAATACTCTTAATTACTAATTATGTATATCGATCCGAATAATTTTCTTAGCCTGAATAGAAGATTCTTCAACCATGCTTTTGTATTCTACTCTGTAAGCATGAGGCCTCTTTTTTTGGCCCCATTGTAGGAGAAGATCTCCTCGTTCTCCAACGCAATGCCTTGAGGGCTGGTTTTCTTGGCTAGTCTTTATATCTTCAATCTTATCACAGAATGGTTCCAGAATGGAGTTTATGTATTCGAGAGCTTTCTGGTGGTTCCCATTGCTACTTTTCGATGACCCTCCTTTCGTCAAAGAGAAAGAAGAAACAAAATTTAGGAAAAACTTTCTTCTATAATGGTAATTGTGTCCTCCATCTCTAGGTAACAAGATACTAGAAATAAAGGATAGAAATTGGGCATCAAACTAGATAACAATAGTTCTTGCCAACACCAAGGCTGGCACTACCAAGAAAATACAATTTTGCATTACCCGTGTCTTCTCAGAAAGACTGGTTGGGCTTTAGGGATGATAATAAAGGTCTTTAACAACATCTCACTAGACAAAATCCAAATGCAACAATCATGCACAAAACAAGTAAAATAAAACATTTCAGCATGCTCAAACTTATATGTATCACTAGTAGTGAAGCAACATCTCAATTTAAACATACCATCCCTTTAACCAGCTCTGTTTGACCCCTCTTGAATGTATTCTCCAACATCCACTATAGGTTCACAAAGGAAATGAAGATACCATAAGGGAGAAAATATATTGCTCCTCAACAAATCATTAACACACAAGCTAAAATCAACAATATGATTTTGCATAATTAACTTCTTGTATTTAATTGAAGTGAGCACCATTCAATCAATGATTTTTACCTCAGTGATAAATACATGAACTCACTTGGCATCAGTAGTCCTCTTAAAATCACCATTAAAACCACCACATAGAGCATAGTCCATACCACATCCTGGCATACCATGGCTAGCTACATTTGGATGTCGCATGCCCTGGAGTTGGTATTGATAGTTCAAAGCTTCACATGGCTGACAATACCATCCTCGAAAAGAATTCCTTAAAATACCATAGTAATCTTGGTGAACTACTACCTGCAATATAATGTTGACATGAAAATTTTAAGATACCCACTATAATCCACTGTAACAATACTATAGTAAATAGAAACATAAAATTAAAATAGAGGAAGGAATAACTATATTACCGAGTAGTAATTGCAAACAAAAATCGTGTTTGATCAAGTAGATTTTGGAAATCTACAAATATTGCACAAAAGATATTCTTCTCTTGGTGAGATAGATGACACCTCATAACAATCAAAATTCCTTTCCAATGGAACTTTTGCAACAAGGGACCAGGACATTTTCTCTTTAGCTCGCAACATTGTATGAGAAGAAGAGCTTGGGCATCCAGCAATAACGTTCTCTTTATACAATCAGAGAAATATTACCAGACAGCTAAATGTATCAAAAGAAAGATGATGAATCGTGTGCTAAGCAAGTTCTGTGACAGAAACGTTTAACAACGTTAAAGCTACCATTCACTGAAATTTAAATAGAAACCTAGAACAAAAACTTCAAAAAAAAATCTCAAATTTAAATGGTTCAGGGTTAGGTCAAAACACGCATGTTATTTAACGCATTGTAGAACTAACATTTTGGATGCAATGGAGTCATCAAAGATAGGGTTCATGAATTTTGAACATAGTTATAATTGTAATTTATGAAACAAATGAATAACGTATATTTAATATTTTCCTGGGCAGTTATAATTGTATTTTATGAAATGAACAAACAACATACATTTACCATTTTCATAGGCACTTATGTGTCTAAAATCTTAATAACTACCAGTTCTCCTACATGACACAATTATTTGATATTGTCCACTTCACATTTTAAAAAATATGAGATTCAATTAAGACGTGCCATAATGTTGTCCATGACAGGAATGCCACTTAAAAATGAATAAATATTTGAAAAATACATTCTTCAATATCAAACCATATAATCCATTGCCTACTATTCTATGGCATCAGATCAATTCTAAAACAAAGATGAATCCAAGTAAACCTCAGTTTCCTTGGTTGAAACAGAGAACCAACTACACCGTACAATCTTAACTATCAATTAAAGACAAAGTACAAGGTTTAGACCCTATGTTGGAACTAGCTAGAAAACAATATGCTTAAAGCCCCTCCCTCTCAAATATTACTATCTATAGATGATACAAACTAATTTGAGATATTCTTTGCCCTCAGATGTGTTTTTAATTCCTCATTTGCTGCTAACGAACACTAACAGGGGTTTTATCAATTTACACCACATTGTTGTGTGTTTGACGATGATCATGTGCTTGATGTGAAAGGATCTATCCTCACCCAAAGCAGGGAGAATATGGACGCAGGAAGAATTGAGCAAACAATAACTATTGTTGGTTTCTGGTTCTCGTGACCCATTAATCCCTTGAGGAGTGGATAAAGATGAATAACAACCCACAGAGAGAAAAATAGTTTTCCAAACAATGGACCGTAAGATTGATAACCACTATTGATAGCTTGAGAAACACCTACTACTACACCAACAAGATTTACCACAAGAAAAGTAGTTGGAGGGTTGGGAAGACCGCTCACCAGGAAGTTCACCATCTTCATCTCAAGACTTTGATGTGACAGTAAATTTTGGGTCAATCCCTGCTAGAACTTCCAGTAACTCTTGAAAGAAAAAAAATAGACGTGCTGATACACCTTCAATAACCCAAAACTGATCATTCATCCACCATTCATCGATGTCAAATGTACTCCAGTGTAGCTCTAGAATAATAGTTGTAAAAAAAGGAAATAAAATATGAAGAACACACTTGCAAAGTTGCTAATATGCATATCAAAATAAATATAAAAATTAGGGAAAAAATGTGAAAAATTGTATGAGAACAAAATCCAAAAAAAATCTAAATGACAAGTTGCATTAGAGGTGAGTAAGTGCTGACAAGATTAAGGTCAGTAAGGGTTGACAATCTTACCTCATGAATGATAAACTTCCCTGTAAGAAGACAAACAACTCGCAAGGTACAATATGCAACCAGTGGGAGGGATGTGAGAGGATAAACTATGGTATTGATGTATGCTAGCCTCTGCAATTGGTGTAGCCATACCAGATTGGATAATGCCTACTCAGTAAAATTTCAACAGAACCAAGGGCCCATTGGAGCACTTGATTCGAACAATCTGAAAGATTGATTGGTGCAAATCCCTTTAATTCAGGATGTGCAGGCATGTAGCATATTGAAATCTAGCCTTGAGCATGCATTTTAAACTCAATAAAAATATCTTCTATGAAAAAACCATAAATCCACCCACTCTGCACAAAATATGAGAACCCATTCATATTAGATATTTTCTTCAAGAAAAGTTACCTGGTGCTTGGTTTCCTAAATAAAATGTTGCTTATTCTGAAGAGAATTTATGCACATTCACAAAAAATGTTTATACAACTTTACTATAGAAAAAACTAATTCGGTGAACTAAAAAAAAAAAATCAACAACATCATCAAATAGATGCAGATACACCTCTACTCATACCTCTTTTCCCCATTCTGAATTGTCTTCATATCCACAACAGATAACATGAATGACTTCTTTCAATAAAGAAGCAAGATTTGCAGATTTTGAAAGAACACCATTTTCCATGAGGGTAGATTGACAAAATCTTTTCTCTAAGCTCCTTTGGGACATGAGAAATGATTTCTCATCATCAAATCCTGCATTATGCAATTTCAAAGAAGGGTGAGGGCAAACAATGTTTAAGGGTAAACGAGTTATAAAAAAATACAAATCACTGGTTTGGACTTGGACTCACCTTCAACAACCTCTTCTATTTCTTCCAAACTAAATATGGGTATAGTAGATTCAGTTCGCTTGGTTCTCTTCTTATCATTATCATACCTTTTGTTTGCTTTTCTGCTCTTCTTTCTATATCCCGAGCAACATCTCAGGAAGCATGCTCGTTCAAGATCCTTCTCAATGAGAATTGGATCATAACCATAGAGTGATTGTATATTAAAACAACACCCTGTACCCACATAAATAGGCCCTTGGATACCATCAAAACATCTCAAATTGATCTACAAAGATTTCGGAATTAATATGACAAGCTAAAATTATATGAAAATTGCATAATTGCATATAAGAAAACATTTTGGGTGTTCATAATTTCTTACATCAAATAACACAGTTTTACGATCGATCGTGTCAATCAGTGCCATCAAATCTCGAAGGGAACTATACACTTCAAGTTTTCTTCCCAAAAACTCAATCCATTAGAAAACACATTGCCTAATGAATAGCTTTGTTGTTGTTTATATAATGAAGGTTCAACAGAAAGAGGCCATTTGTGAGGACAAAAAACACTTGGTCCTGAGTGGAGCAATGGATAACAATCATTAGCGTCAGCATAATAACTAATGAATTTGATATGAGGAAATCAGAAGAAAAAGAGAGATGTGTACAGAGCTAGGAATATACGAATGCATTAGTTGCACCAACTTTCTTGTGGTGTTGTAAAGCAGGCCCCTTTTCATGGCATACATAAACTAACCATGGCAATTCATTACCATCATTGTCAACTGCCCCACTGTGACCTAATAATACCTGAAGCTGAAAGTGAAAAATTCAGTAGTACTAATTTCTGTTACTTGCAACATATTTATAAGCATGTTAACAAAAGGGAGAGAAAATTATGATACTGCATATAGACTACAAAAGAAAGATAAGCCTCTGGGGTAAAATATGAGTATCTCATAATTGGATCATCCCACAATGGTCTCCAATGTTGTTTCCTAGCCATGGAGTTCCATTTTGCATGGTCCATGCCTCTCCTGGCACTTTTTGTGCTTTGGCCACGAGAACATTAATCTGGATCTTGTACTCTTCATATTCCCTCTGATACTGGCACAAAGATGGAAGATGTCAAGGGCCAGAAAAAACAATAAACCAACAGAAGTAGCTATTATGTTTGGATACTTTAATGCTCACTTTCCTTCGTTGCTCTCTTCTCTTTAACAAAAGAAGGTTGTACTTTATCCTTCAAATAATCAATCTGCTAGGCAAAGTAGAATTTTGGAGCCTTGAGCTCGATACTATATCTTTTGTAAAATGGGTCCCACTTCCTTGTGAATTCTGAAGTTTCTAAAAGGGTTTCAAAAGTCAACATTGTTGCTCCATAATTAGAAACATAGCTTGAAACTTTATCGACAAGATAATCCACGATAAGGATAGACAGAACAATATTTGTTGTGACAAGAGGAGGCTCCTTTAGAGGGTCCACTGTACTGACAAAAATATCAACACCTATCAACTGAGATGGCTCTCCTTCTCTATCAAACCAGTCAAAGCTTTAAAATTCCATATTTCTACTGTATAATTTTACTATGCAAAATTTATGGTCTGTGTTCATTTCTTTTGTTTAACATCGTCACTAAAAAGACTCAGAAAAATTCCTTCAGAATTCTATATTTCTACAGGAGACTTTTAATATGCAGTATGTAGGCAAGTAAGATAAAAAATTCTTGTAGGAAAGAAAAATAAAGCCAAGGGAAAGGGATTGAGCAACTCCACATGCCCTCTTGGCTTCAATGTGGTAATGATTCATTGCAAAGATACAACTTAGTAGAAGATTCAACAATCACTTCTACTAGCTTCTTATCACTTCTCACTTAATCCAAATTAATATAATAATATCCATTTTTAAGGTCACGACCAAGCCAGACACCAAATTGGTGTATGAGACCCCCTTGTTTGTGGGACAAGGGACCCACCTCCACGCAGCGATTTGACTGCTAAGTCTACGAAGGCATACATACTCTACCCCCCTCTGGTTTTGAACATGTGACCTCTTGGGAGGAAACACATGCTCTTAACCATTAGGCCCACTCAAGCTGTATGTGTATAGCTCAAAGTAGAGGAAATAATAAAAAATTGTTAAACATCTCTATTAATTTCAGCAGAGATTACAAAGTTTTGAAACAACATTTTATTAATTTCACCACAGACTACAATTTTTTGGCTCTGGTTGGGAAAGGACTTCAGTAGGAAGGGGCTAGAAGTTAAAATCGAAATTGTCTTTTGTTAATATATATATATATATATTATATATATATTATTATATATATATATAATATATATATCAAAGTGAGTCTATGTGCACTGGAGAAGGTTGTACTTTATCCTTCAAATAATCAATCTTCTTAGAAAAGTAGAATTCTGGAGCCCTGGACTCGATACTGTATTTTTTGTAAAATGGCACCTATTTCCTTGCGCATTCTGAAGTTTTTAAAAGGGTTTCAAAATTCAACATTGTTCCTCCATCATCAAAAACATAGCTTGAAATTTTATAGAGAGGATAATCCACTACAAGGATAAACAGAACAATATTCGTTGTGATAAGAGGAGGCTCCTTTAGAGGGTCCACTATACTCACAAAAATATCAATTCCAGCCAAATGAGATGGCTCTCCTTCTCTGTCAAACTTGTCAAAGCTTCAAAATTCCATATTTCTACTGTATACTTTTACTATGCAGAATTTACGAATCTGTGTTCATTTCTCTTGTTTAACATCCTCACTAAAAAGACTCAGAAAAATTCCTTCAAAATTCCATATTTCTACTGAAAACTTTTACTATGCAGCATGTAAGCAAGCAAGATAAAAATTCTTAAAGGAAAGAAAAAGAAAACAAAGGGAAAGGGATTAAGCATCTCCACATGCCCTCTTGAAGCTTTCTACTGAAGACTTTTACTATGCTACATGTAGGCAAGCAAAATAAAAAATGCTTAAAGGAAAGAAAAAGTAAACCAAGGGAAAGGGATTAAGCATCTCCACACGCCCTCTTGGCTTCAATGTGGTAATGATTCATTGCAAATACAAAGCTCCGCAACAGATTTAACAATCACTTCTGCTAGCTTCTTATCACTTTTCACTCACTATGTATAGCTGAAATAGAGGAAATAATCAAAGATTGTGAAACATTTTTATTATTTTGAGCATAGATTACAAATTTTCAAACAACATTTAATTAATTTCACCATAGATTACAATTTTTTGGCTCTGGTTGGGAAAAGACTTGAATAAGAGGGGGATAGAAGTTAAAATCGAAATGTCCGTTCTTTATATATATAAATATATATAGATATCAAGTGTGTCTATGTGCACTGGAGAATTTTTGTGGTGTAATAAACCATTTTTACATAATTTCTATGAAAATTTTGATACAAATGATTTGATTATTTTTTTTAATTGTAAATGGGAAATAACTAATCTTCTAATAATATTCAAATCAAACCCTATTAAGACAGCAAAACTATTAAAACTATTAATTAAATAGCATGAAATTTAATGTAACATGTTAAAATTTAAGTAATATAACATGAATCTAATGAATGGTTGTCTCTGGACTTTTGCATTGATTATTATTCTTTTTTAATTTTGATTTTTATTATGTAAAAATAGTTTTTAATTATATATATGGATTTATATTTTAGAAAATCTTCTAAATTTCGAGAGTACTTGAATTTGAGAATTTTTAACTCAAACACGTGATTTTAATAAATTTATAAAAAATTCTAAACAACTTAAACCAATCAAATATGCAAGAAAAATCTAAAAACAAAT